>JAGDQP010002822.1:54742-100158 GCA_022664845.1 Lepisma saccharinum
TATATATATATATATATATATATGAGACATTGTTATATTTTGTACATGGATACATTAAGATACAAGGTGCATGCATATTTGTTTTTAAAATTCTTCGATTGATTTTCATGGCATTGGGTTTTCTTCCGTTCTCGGATGGGAGAAAGATGTTCGATTGCGGGAAATTTTATTTACGTGTAAATCTGGGGTAAATTCAGCTTGGTGCACGTGCACTGAACAATGTGTTTCTATTATAGATTTATTATATTATATCGAAAAGGTCGTACTACACCATTACGTGCAAGTCAGCAAATTAGGTTCAAAACCTCATGCGACATCACAGCTCCGGTGATTCCGGTTCCTATGAAGGCTCCGGTGCACGGAGACCCAAGCTGTGTCCTTGTAATTATATCGTAAATTTCCGATCTTCATTCATTTATTAATTCATTTAAGAAATGAAGTATACATTGCAAACTTCGAATTAGCATGTTTTCAAAATCAGATAATGAAAGTGTACAGGAAAAGGAGAGGAGGTGTTCATTTTTAAAAAATCGAGTTTGCGCTATTAACAAAGTATTACACAGTGACACTTAACACCTGGGAAAATTTCAATCCAAAAGCTCAAATAAGCCACAAGCTATAACGGCTTTTAGAACAAAATACATAGGAGTAAATGGGAAAATTAGACTTTAAAAATTGCAGTTTGTTTGACGAGAAATCACCTTTAGTCCGGAGGATATAACCGACCTAGTGTCCGTGTTGGTTTGTGTTAGGACGCTAAGCTAGCGACTCAAAGGTCCCAGATTCGAATCTCGGCTAGGGCATGGATGCTTGTGATCGTGGATTTTAACTAGAACATGACGGATAATCGTGACGGGTTGAAGTTACTAAAGTGGCCCATACAAAATAAAGTTTAGCAAATCCGGAGGATATGTCTAAAATTGTGCATTTTTATATGTAAACGCATAAAACTCGACAAACTTATTAATTATGACTAAATAGTTATTTTAAGCGTTGTAAGCATGGGCGGAATCGTTTCACTACAGCCATATTGAAAATAAGCAAAATTGCAGTTACCTAAAGCAGCTGTTAAATTATTAAATTATGAACAATTAAGTAATGATCAATGTAAAGAAACGAGATTAGAATAGGATAATTTACAATTAACTTACAGACAGAAGACTGATTTTGGAGCTCATTTTCCAATATGGCGGCTCAGAGGGCATGCTGCAAATGCCTAGAGCAGTTAAAACAAATCATTCGTTATGAATTACATTTAGAGATTAGATGATCAACAATGTAACGAAAATGATATAATAGGACTATTTGGTCAAAGTTATAGCCAAAAATTTATTTTGGCGGCCCAGAGTACTAACGCCTATAACGCTTAAAATAACTAGTTCGTTATAATTTATATTTGTGAAATTAAATTAAAGAAAATTACAATAGGACTATTTTTATTTAAAACAATAGTTTTTGTCGGCCATTTTCCAATATGGAGGCTCAGAGTGCTTGCTGCCAATGCCAATGACTTTAATGATTAAAATAACTAGTTCGATATAATTTACATTTAGGGAATTACGGAAAAACTTAACGAAAAGAAAATTACAAATGAACAATTTACTCAAAAGTTGTAAAAAGCAACTTATTTGGGTTGCCATTCTATAATTGGCGGTTCAGAATGCATATTGCCAATCCATACAACACCAAAAGTAAACAATTAGTTATAATATACATTTATAGGATTAAATTATGAACATTTTAACGAAAGGAATTAGAGTAGGACCATTTACTTAAAAAATAGCTAAAAGTAGTTTGGCGGCTAGTTTTCAATATGGTGGTTCAGAGTTCATGTTGACAATGCCTAGAAGCCTTAAAATAAGTAATTCCTTAAGATTTTCATTTAGGGAACTATATCATGAATAACTTAGCGATAACCACTCAAATGTTATAACCAAAAAACTTATTTTGGTGGCTATTTTCGAATATGACGACTCAGAATTTATGTTACCTATCTACATAACGCTTAAAATAAATAGTTCGTTATAATTTAAAGTCAGCGAATTAAATAATGAAAAATTAAAGAAGACAAAATTAAAATAGGACCATTTACTCAAAATAGGACCAACAGTTATAACGAAAAATGTTTTTGGCGGCCATTTTTTAATATGACGGCTCAGGGTGCACGATACGAATGCGTACAACACTTAAAATAACTAGTTCGTTATAATTTAGATTACTGCCAAGTTTTATGCTTTTACCTATAAAATGCATAATTTCGAAAGAAAAGAAATGTGACTGAATCCTCTGGACATCCCCCTTATTTTGCTGTACCCTTCAAATGTTATCTCATCTGAATGAATAAAAATTTGTGACTTCTACATTTATGCCTTCCAGAGTGCTTTGGATCTCTGTATTGTTGAGTGGTTGTGTTCATGTACATATCGTACGTTCAAACATTAAAGATACCTTGTATTTAGAAACACTACAGTTATTAAGATTTTCATTACGTAAGTACTCTGTAGTAGGAAAGAACGTCAGTTTGATAGTTATTTCTACGATTCATCACGGAAGTATTTATTGCCCAAGTGACAATTAAAAAAAAGCTTTAGTTATATTGCCATAAAACATAAATATCCTAGCCTGTGTTTACCCATCCGCCTGTGTCACACTGAGGGATGTGAATATAATATTCGAATTTCTTTAATGTAAAAATATCTGAAATGATGTTTCTTAATGTTTATAATAAACATCTTAACGAATGAGGCAGACTAGGTGATCAAATTCCTTTAAGCTGAAAAATGGTAGCAATTGACATCATCAGCGAGTACTGAAGTTTCGCGGAGATCAAACAATGGGTGTTAGCACAGTGAGGCGATGGGTAGCGCATACCAGCAGTGGCAACAACGACGTAAATGATTACTACCAGGGAACTGTATACGAAACTTAATGTCGGATTCAATGCGTTGGCAACCATGATGGTAGAATTAGAATATAGGCATATAGGTAAGTAACTATACACAAATTCAGACCCTGAGTGCAAGCGGTTAAGGAAGGAGAGATGAATGCTTAGTTTACATGGATAGCTTCCTTGGTCATATATTCAAAACACAGTGTGGGCTCACAGTTACCACAGACAAGCTAATTTAGAAAAGATGGAAGAGTGCAAGAGTCAGCTAAATTTTTAAAACAAAAATTTAGCTGGAGACAATGTTAAGCATTTGTCTGGTCACAGTGTTGTGTAATCACTTCTGTAGAATGAATACTTGATGATTGATTTGAATCATTCAGCTGTAAATTGGAAAAGAGTAAATGATTGTAGCTTGATGAAATTGTCTCTTTACCAGATATTAAATAGATCATCAAGAATAATAGTGTCAGTGATTAATTTAACAAAGTTTGTACATGGTCGGGAGAAATATACATCTAACGGCTGTATGAAGGCTGTGCATTTTTCTGGGACAAATCTGAAAGCTGCTTTTAATACAGGTTTATGTCGGATAAAGAGCTTTTAATTTTAATTGGATGACCACGAATCAATCAAATTAGAATATTTGATGTATCAACTTTGTTAATTGTTAGCGAAACACTTCGTCATAAAATCTTTCAGAATCTCGCTTGTTTATGTTAGAAGATTTAGAGGCAAATAAATTGAAATTAGAAGAATCTGTAGATATAGAGAGGGGTAATTGACCATTAGCTTCATCAACAAGCGTATACATACGGGAGTGAAGTGTGCCATTCATTGAAATAATTGACACAGTCATATAATAATGTGTGATAGTAGTTACTGATCCAATCACAGCTTTAGTCTCTGGTCACCGCGCGAAAATAAAGTCCTTCTTTTTCAAAGGTACTTTGAACAATGTTACTGTGAGCTGTTGTATACGCTGAACAAATTATTTGGCTGTATGTTCAATTTGTTTTTCATTTATCTTATTACTTCTTCTCAATTGCTTTATTTTCCTGGAAACAGTGCTGCTCCTTTCTTGTATTTCTCTTTTGTACCCAACTTTTGGATGGTTTGAATGGAATTTTATTTTCAGGATCTTGTGAGTGATTGCATTCCATTGTCCAATTTTGGATATGTCCCTCATTTCTAGGTTACAGACAATACTTCCACAAACTTTGGTGACTTCTCCTCACTCGGTGCCTATACCGTTGGGTCCAAGTGAGTGGTAGTCGTCTTCAGACCTTTCAGTTGCCACGCTTTTCTTCCTCAAGCACGACTATTAACTTCGTATACTTTGGTTGTCGGTGGGTAAATTCGTGTGCACAGCCTTTTGGGATACGAAAAAGGGGATCCTTCTCGATTTCCTGGAACCTGGAGAAATCATGAACTCTTGACCACTACATCATGCTGAAGGCTCTAATTTCCAGAGTCAGGTCTCAGAAGGAGATAACCATCTTTTTAACATGATAACGGCAGGAATTCCAGTTTGAAAACCGAGACACACACTGCCAATTTTGGTTGGATTGTCCGCCATCAGTTTGGCCGATTAAAGAGAACTGTGTGGGGAACATTTTCCTAGCAACAACACTGTTATTGATAGGGCAGCTGTGAAATAATGGGTCATCTCTGCTGGTGCATATTTTTAGGAGTGAGACATTTTAAGTTTTTTTTTCATCGCTGACGAAAATGCATAGCAAATGGTGGTGCCTGCTGTGTAGCACGAGAATAGTAGAAACAGAAAGACAGACCATAGATTGGTCGGCACGGCATGGCTATAGAATCCATGGAAAGTAGAATCTAACATAATCTATAATTGTATACATGATACGTTAGGTTTAGTCAGGTTTATTTGCGTGCACATTCATTATTTAGTATTATATATTGATCTTGAGTTGGATCAGCCAATATTTAACCAAATTTAAGCAGATAACATTTAACCAAAACTAAGTCCCGTGGTTCGGCGGTTAACGTCGCTGGCTTCAGTTCGGTAATGGATAAGCACGACGAAGATTCGAACTCCGTGGCCGACCATTCTGACTGTTTTCCAGCTATTCCCTTAGTTTCACCAGACGATACCTTCCCAGTAGACAGTACCCAGTCCGGGTCTGATTCAAAGATGCCGAAATGCTATAATAAATTCAAATAAAATATTTAACCAAACCTAACATTGCTGCAATAGTAATAGAGTGTAATCTAACAACAATCTAATTTGAGGATTATTCATTTGAGACCCAACAGTGACTAAAACTAGTTATCTAAGTGAGGCATTACTTAAGAGGTGGACTGACTTGGCCGAGAATTCTTGGGTGGGTCCCCACCGCCTCTTTTGTCTTGGAAGTGTAAAGAAGACCACTTAATCCACTTTTGGTACTACTATTAGCGTTAGGGTAATTAACCATTTTGACACACAAGATTTGTTATTACCAACATAAGGACAGTGCTGAAGCTATAATCTTAGCACATCTACTTTAGGGCCCTCACAAATCGCAAGAAGGAGTCATCAAAGTTTAATGCTAAGTGCTCATTGATTTAATACATTCATATTTTTAAGGCACTATATTTACTTAACACTTAGTATTTTAAGAGCTGATCAGTATCCTGAGGTCCCTTCCTAGTTCGATTCTGAGGCCTATTACCATCTAGATAGAGGATTCAAACTAATGCAACATACGATGAAAATTTTGGGAACAAATTATAGAAAGAATATTACGAGAAGAAACATCAATAGAACAATTTGGATTTATGCCGAGAAAAAGTACAATGGACGCAAATTTATATTAAGACAAACCATGGGAAAACAACAGGAAAAGCAAAAACGATTGCATATATTCTTTATTGATCTGGAGAAGATCTACGACAAAGTACCACTTCAGGAAGTATGGATATGTTTGAGGTAGAAAGGAGTGCCAGAGAAATCTAAGGATAATCCAAGGTATGTATACAGGATCTAGAACTCAGGTGAGAAGTAGTGTGGGATTGACACGCCAAATGCCTGTTACGGTTGGATTACACCAGGGTTTAGCCTTTGGTCCGTACCTCTTGAAGGTAGTCATTTATAACTCGGGATGTGAGAAATGAACCCCCATGATGCATGATGATTGCCGATGATATTGTAGTATGCAATACTAATAGGGCAGAACTTGAAAGGAAAGTAGAGAGTTGGAAGAAGTCTCTGGAAGATAGAGGCCTAAAGATTAGTAGAAAGAAAACTGAATATCTTGAGTTTAATGGAGCAGAAAAAGGGAGAACTGATGTTGCAAGATTTAGACTCATCTGTTACTGGCAATGGCGATTTGGTCTCGGAAATAATACACAGAATATAAGAGGAATGGCGAAATTGGAAGAAAGTATGTGGCATTCTCTGCGATCGCAGAATCACGTTGAAGAATAAAGGAATGATTTACAAAACAGTGGTTGGAGTAGACGGAGTAGAAACATGGTTAATAAAGAAAGCACAAGAAAAGAGATTAGATGCCACCGAAACGAGAATTCTACGCTGGATGTGTAGGATAACAAGAAGAGACAGAGTGAGAAATGTGAAAGTAAGAGGAACAACCAAGGTTGTAGAGATATCTAAGAAGATACAAGAAAGAAGACTTCAATGGGATGAACTTGCGAGTTCTATAAGCTATAGAGTTAGTTAGTTAGTTAGTCATTATATACAATCATAATAATTGATTTCTCAAGACAAAGGATGTTTTATTACGCAACAAACCGTTGTTTTTTATTCTTTTTCTCTCTCCCCACCCCACATATTTAGAGCTACTCAACAATACTTGTCAACTCATAATAATTTTATTGTCGCTCCCGTAACTACCCCATTTGCTACTTTTTAATAATTTTTATTTTGCATTTCATTGCAAGATTCTTAAGCAGCAAAATTCATTGCAGGAAGAATGAGACTACATATCTTGTAGTTTTCTAATACAAATTTAATAATTTTTCGGTTCTTCAAGCCATGGAGAGTAGAATAGAGCGAAGCTGGTAAGACTTATTTTTCAAGTATATTTTGTTCATGTCATAACTATATTGCCAATTATATTTGCTTTTCTGTTTTAAAGTACGATGTATTATTGATGTTAGACTACAAAAATTACATGTGCCGACACAACCAAATCTGGAATAGGTAAGTTTAATAAATGCTTCAAAAGTAACTAAAGTTATTAAATTCGAACTCCGAATCGCTCAATTTTATGTGAAGTTATCTCTTTTCCGCCAGACCTCCCTGTGTGTGTGTGTAGGGGGGGTTACCCCCCAAAGTCTCGACAACACCCCCCAACCCTGACAGTTTTGCTGTAAAAATCAATAGAAACCGTACAAAACTTCACTTACACCCTCCCAATTTTGACTTTTCAACCCCCCCCCTCCAAACTGAAAATCTTGGCGGAAAATCAGGTTGTTCACATTTTTGACGAGCGATGATGTCACAATCTTAAGAGCATACGTACTCCTGGAGGGTGTCCGGTATTTTCGTTTTCAAAAGTTGGCAATCCTATATGGAAATAAACATGTCAGTAGGATTACCATGATTCTGATTCATGAACCTGTTACTTATTTCGTTCGGAATATTCACGCCCGAAAGGTAAGTAATGCCTAATAAAATCCTAAAATGGGATAAACTATCTTTTTATAAAGTCTAAAACAAGGTGTACAAAATCCTAAAAATCCGGGCCCTGGTGATAATATTTTCACATACAGATGGTGAAGAAATCTGTCTTCTTGAGAGTGAAATGAAGATGCTACAACAAGAATGTGTGTTTGAGGACAATGATTTATTACTTCAGAAATTTGACCCTTGACTTCACACGTACTGATGTTCAAGAGATCTCTTCTTAGCTAACAACCTTCGAAAGAATGAGTAAGCTAATGAATTGGCGTTTGTGTAAAGAGCCTCGATGATTAGCTATATGATATTAGTTGGATGCAGTTATGCAATAAGGGACCAAGTGCCATTTTCGTGATATTGGGGCATGTATTGGAAAGTGAAAATTTAGCAGTGTTACACATTAGTTGTCTGGGAGTTGCCGTAGTTTAGACGGTACCGCGTCTGACTACAAATCGGGCGGTCTGGGTTCAAATTCAGGCCAGGACGGTAAAAAAAAATATTTACTGGTCCCATACGTGGCGCTCTGAAGTGTACTCAGCCTCCTATCAAACTAAATAGCAGAGTGTTCTTCATACTCCTAGGCACACGTCGCTCTCGTGAGACTATTATTTCGAACGGTAAAAGTATATTATATTAATGAACAGGAATGATACTGCAGCGATGTGCTCTAGGCACCTTGGAAGATAACGGCGGTCAAGTGTGGGACTGACAACATGCCATAGATCGATAATATGTGGAGCGCAACACCCACAACCCTTATGCTTTGATCACGGCGCGTATACATTTACCTTTTCTTTACACATTAATTGCCTGCCAATTAAACTTTAGATATGTAATTGAGGCGTATAGTTAGGTCATAATAATCAAGATGATCGTGGCATAGAATTTTTATTTCAACCCGTTCTGTAAATTTGGTTTAGTTGAAGAGTAAAGCTTTGGAGTTGGTTCCGAATTGCATAACTGCGTCCAATTGTACACTGATGTAACTATAGTAGCCAGAAAAGGTATACTAGAGCATGCTCTGCGTTTTTTGCATTGGCATGATCAGAATGTGCAATCGGCAACAAAAATTGTATTTGACAACCAAGGAAGCATTTTGAATGGATAGAGACGAACATAGCATCTAGATTTTTCGAGAACAGTAATATCCTTTGAAGTCCATTAAACACCACGAAAAATTTAAATGTTCATTTTTCAACTTCTACATGTTCTGAGTTAACTGATCGCTCTTTCCAGCATAAGTCAGTCCTGCAAGGTAGGACCAGTGGTATACTGGGAGAAAACAATAGTACCAGGGGAGTGGGAGCTTGTTTGATGAAAGTTTATTAGAGGATGACTTTGCACTTATGCAATAGAGCAGTGATAGCAAATGCCACTCCTAGCACAAGAATAATCATTCTTATTTGTCAGCAAGATCTACGAGAGCACTTTATGATGTCTGAAAAAGTACTGGGCAGGACTTAACATTTCTTAGCATGAATCAAGTGCGATGCATAGCTGAGTATTCTCCTGGCTCCATACCACAATATTCTTCACCGCAGTAATACTATGTGAGAACGGAAACTACTTGAACACTGTAAAAACTACACAATTCTAACTACGCTTTTTGTAAACACGGTTTCAAATGTTAACATCTGGGCACTTCAAATGCGCGAAACTGAACAAACTGATTTTTTTACAACCAACAATGTATTAACAAGCGGTTCTAGTAGCCTAAAGAAGATAAACAAAACAAGACGGCGGGTCATTTCGGCGGTAACCGTTAGTGCTTTATTCATCTGAAGTACCGATAGTGCTTTATTCATCTGAAGTACCGGTAGTGCTTTATTAATCTGAAGTACCGACAACTCACGGAGGGCCTGTTGAACTAAATCATGAATTAATCCATAAATTTGTTTAGTATCCATAGCTAAAAATAACTGGTCGACATTAAAAATGCAAAACCAAGAAGGAGACATCTAATTGATGCAGTATTTGCAAAATGTGTAGAGCATGCAAAGATAAACAACTGATTAGCACGACAGCTAAGTGACGCATCAGAGGCACCGGGTATGCCATGTAGGACCAGCATTCGAAAGCAGGCCAGATAGACGACTTTGGTGTGACGTGAGGGTGTGTGTTTATATGGTGAAAAGTTGCCTCGTCGCCCAATAATGCAGACCTCCCAGCAGGTTTACCCCTTTGACTACGAACGAATTACGGCATATTGCGAGTGCAGGTTATCCTTCCACGACATTGGTGCCCGTATTGGACGGGCTGCTTCCACGATGGAACGCGTACGGACTCGACGGCTCCATGCAATGACATGCCGGATCCTAACGACTGCACCACACACCACGGGCCGCGAGAACAGATGGTATGTGCTTATGGTTTTGGCGGATCGAACAGCCACATCCCGAACACTGGGGCACGCACTAGCGGATATTGCACAGCGCCCAGTATCTTGCTGGTTGCAATCAGCCACAAATGGCATAGGGAATTGGTGACCCCATCGTCCAGCCGGCTTTTGCTGGCTGCAATCAGCCCTAGCAGCTCAAAACATATGCTGCTTGAAAATAGGACCAGTAGAAAGGATTTCATTTACTTTCATTTCATTTTTCATCCACAGATGCTTCATTAATTTATCTCATCTTGTGCTGTGACTTACGCCTCCCCGCAATGTCCAAGGATGTGTTATGGATGTATTTGCATTGACGCTGGCCCCTGGGGTCCGGGGAAAGGGGTGGAACAATTGGATAGCACCTAGCTCTTGACGGCAGATTTTTGGATGGTCTAGCTCGTTGAAGCTGGGAATGCACCACCATTCGAGAGCTCTTCAGTCCTTTGGTCTCGCCATCACTCTGGGGGAGTGGGTGTCCCAAGTATCTATCAGTCGGGAGTGCAAGTGATTTCGACGCCAAGCCATTTGATTTCGCCTCTATTTTTAGCTTACTGACAAGGATAATAAGAGTAGTTCCCGGCAGCCTCGTCGGCTCCTTCGAACGAGGATGGAGAAGTGTGAACATTTACGGCTTTCATTCACCATGGCTCCACCACATACTAACAACAAGTCCCCTTCGCATACAGACAAGGAGAATAAGAGTAAGAGACAGAATAAAGAGAACGTCACTGAAGATAATAGTAAGAAGGCGCATATAGTTACTGAATCAACCAGTGACACAGAGAAAATAGAAGTAGAGAGGTATCGTACCGACTATCACACGATATCTTGTGATTAAAGTAAAGAACGAGGCCAAGAATCCAGGTGGTTTGAACGGGCTATCCCTTTTTATAATAAAAAAGGTCTTGCTCATGCTGCAGGCGAGTTCAAACATGTTCAAAAGCCTCTCAACTGCACCATGCTAGTGGAGACGTCTAATAATAGACAAACAACTAATCTCCTGAAAATGAAGTCCCTAGTCCATTCGAATTTCAAGTTGAACCACACCGTCAACTAAATTATAGTCAGGGTGTAATATCTTGTTCGGACCTCAAGGAAGTTCCTGAAGAGGTGATTAAGACTGAACTCGCCAGCCAAGGTGTAGCCAACATTAGACGAATTAAAACAAGAAAGAGTGGCGAACTCCAACCCACGGGGTCTCTAATTTTGACGTTTGCCATGCCACAGCTTCCTAAGGACGTAATAGCAGCTTTCTACTGCTTGCCTGTCCGTCCTTATATTCCCAGTCCGCTCCGCTGTTTTAAATGTCAGTACTATGGACACACCGCCACATCATGTAACGTGACCACTGTTGTCTGTACAATTTGCAGTAACAGTAGCCATGGTGCGGATCCTTGCTCCTCACTGAAACCTCAGTGTGTTAATTGCAAGGGTCTGGTCGCGTGACTGTCCAGTTTTCAAGGAAGAAAAAAGAATCCGGGAGCTGATGGTTCTAGACAATATCTCTGTTAGTGATGCCAAACGTCACTTAAGAGAGTTTCAGCGCACCCTTCCGTTTTCAACAGTAGCAGCAAGACCACTGGTTAAAACTGTCTCTGTTTGTATCCAGACAGTTGATATGTCAACTCAAATTGAGGGACCTCAACCTGACATATCTCCTAAAAATCTCCAAGCCCCAACACCTCAAGTTACGCCGAAGCATACTGAGATACAGTCGTCTAGAACTCCACGCGATGTGTCCATCGTTGGTTCACGTACTATTTCAAAAGTTAGTCGTATGTCACCACTCGCGTCGAGCTTCAAACGGCTGACTACTGTTCTGGCTATTCAACTCGCTCATCAACAGTCCTCACCTGCTCTGAACGAGCCGCGTTCGTCACTGTCCTAAGATATAATTAAGGACGATCTAATGCACTCGGAATATTCTGTAGTCGGAAAGGGATGGAAATTTAAATCTAAAATTAAAAGTTTGTAATTTTCTTGATCTTCATCTCAATGTCTATGCCCAATTGGTTTCTTAACGGATTTCATTTCCCCTATGAAGAACTTCAAGTCTTGTTATCAGATATTTCCTCTGTTGTAGTTTGCTTTCAGTAAACAACGTTTAAAACAACCGAATGTGTGATTTTGAACTACTATACACTATATCGCACAGATTTTCCAACTGATGGTCGTGCTTCTGGCGATGTTGCAATGGGTATTGCTGACACGCTGTATTCAACACCTGTCCACATCGCTACGAACCTACAAGCGATAGCTGTTCGCGTCCACCTTGAGCAGCATGTTACAATCCTGAATTTGTACATCACAAGGGAACAAGAGTTTACGCTCCTTGACCTCCAGAATTTGTTCCAGCTGTTACTCCAACCTCTTAATTTAGTTGGAGATTTTAATTCATATAACGTTGTTTGGGGTAGTGTTCGTACAACTGTCCGCGGTAGAATCGTTGAATCTTTTATTGACGCTTCAAACTTAGTTTTATTAAATACTTCGCTAACATGCATTTTAGTTCGGCAAGTGGCAGTGCGGTTCTTGCACCCATGCTTGCATGGCGTGTACATGACGATCTATGTGGTAGTGACCACTTTCCAGTACTTTTAGACTTTTTAAACCTTTATCAAGCACCACGAAAGTTACCGAATTGGCATCTGAAGCTGGAATAAATATGAAATTCGTGTCTAACTAGTTGATCAAGGAGATTTGTCCCTGAATAATTCCACTGAGTGGGAACTTGAAACTGCCTCGCGGGATGTTAGAAACATATCCCCTGAATTGGATGATATTCACCATGAAATGCTGTGACACCTTCCCTTCCACGGTAAGGTCTTCTTGCTAAATCTTTATAACCAGATCTGGAGGGCTGATAGTTTCCCTGCTAGTTGGCGAGAAGCTATCGTAATTCCCATTCAGAAACCTGACAACTTTGTTCTCGTCCATCACTGGAGTCAAGAGATAATTGATTTATCGTTTTTTGAAATTCTTATGGCTTTATCTTGTGTATTCGCGGTCGAGGTTCAGACATTTGGGGAATATGCCAAAGTAGCATTAAAGCTGTGTTTATCAATTACACGAGAAACTTTATCCGTGGTGTTATATGCGTGTTACTGCTCACAAAATCCTGATATGTGGTAGCAAAATACTTTTTAATGGTAGTATATTACCAATCGGCATGCTATATGAAGATGCGCAAGAGGAGCGGCATAAAAGTATCAAGAAGTGGCGGGTAGTCCATACTAAGAAGTATTTTTCCAAACAAGTTTACGTAATGTGCTGAATCATTTCTGGTCAATGCTGATCCAGTTGTAAGTTATCTTTCCAAAAGGCCGATGTGGCGATGATAAAAAGGGATTCACTTCCCGGAAAAGGTGAAGAATTGACTAAACTAACCAGAAATCAAGCTACAGTTGCGGGATTTTGATGAAACTGAAGACGACAACAGCAAATTAGAACGATGATCATGATGGTGAGTCTGCTTCTAAAGCTGTTGCTGCTACTACTGATTTTGTCTTGTGATTTTAGTGAGCCAGGATAATGATTATCTTATAATTTTGTTATTCTATTTGGTAACGTGTAGTCACACTAACATTGCATATTTTACCGTTTCCTTAAAAATAATGTCATTCAATTATCAGGAATACTGGGAACACGAGAAAATAAAACAGAAGCCTGAGGCGAGATTTTAACATGGGTTACCGACTGGACCAAACTGTCATACATAAGAAACACTAGATCCAAACAGTATAGAGGGTCAGAAATACGTTGCCCGAACCACGAAAACAAACTAACCTACTTCCACGACGTATAGCATGTTTTAATCGCTTTTTCTATTTGTCAATTAGGGACGGATTCTCCATTCGTTAAGAATATGTTCCATTTGTATGAAAACAAGAGATTTATGTACTGGCAGCAAACATTTGACCAGTATTATACATAAATTTTACGATAAGAAAACTATGCATGTGCACAACTCACAGTAGAACTGGAAACTGAGACCTTCGAATAAGATAAAAGAAGTTACTCGATGCTTTTAGAGGATTACTGTCGATAACTGCAAAAACTGACATGTCTCTGAAACATTACGAAATATATCAAGGAACTTTCCAAGAAAAATTTGACAGTGCATATTGTAAACAAATTGTTTACAACAAGTTTATGAAAAGTAATCGTGAAAGAAAGGAGTGCTCTACAAGTGTACAAAATTTCCCTTAAGAAAGACATTCTTGTACACATGTTCACATTTCTTGTGGAAATTTCTTTTTAGATAATTTCGAAAAGTATACAACAAATGTAATGCTCAGAATCTCTTTTGTATGATTAGTAAAGAGAAACTATTAACTTTCAATGTTCGGGAAATATAGAAGCATTGAATTGTCCTAATATATTATTGTTACTAATGTTCAATTTCTGTGAGAAAGTCTTTACAGATGACATTTGATTGCTTTCCAGGCAGCACGTCCAGAAGTTGGCTTTGGGAGGGGTTCAAGGGCTTCCGGGGGGAGTCCAAGGCGTGTCTGGGCATTAAATGTATATTAAATATATATACCCCTGAAGATATACTATTTTTCCGTAAAACTCTAAGTTTTGGGGGGTCCGGACCCACCCCCTAAATACGTGCCTCTGCATGTTTATTGATTTGATGTTTTGACGGTTTGAACATTTTTTTTCTTATTAACACAAAAAATAGAATTTGGATAAGTTACTACACTTTGGCCTTGTTAATTTCAATGCTGGTACTACTCAGTTTAAAACTTACACAGTATTATCAGCCATTTTGTTTTTATACGAACTACAAAACTTGAGTGTAAACTAAGTCCTTTCGGATTCTGACGATCAACTGCCGGAAGACTTTTCATTGACAGACAGCGAATATAATTCAGAAGGTAAAAGGTAAGGTTCATTTTTTGGTATAGGAAATGCTTTTGACTGTGAGAAAAACAAGATTCTTGTCTTTGTTTTTCTTTTCTATTTTCTGTCTTCCAAACGTTTCTCAGGTAACCATGTGGCAAGTAAGGAAAAGAAGAAAAAGAAGAAGCTTTCAACAAGAAAGTGCTCGACTTCCGTGCAATTTAATTCCTTCCAATTCTCTCTCCTTTCTTCCATATTTTCTCCTCCTTGTTAAACATTTTGCTCTGTCCCTGCTTTTACCTAACCTTTTAGTATTATGTGCTTCAAAGGTCAAGGAGGATGTTATCTATTTAATCATCTTTTTATGTAAGAAAGATTTCCTGATTGTATTATTCTTGTGTCACAAGAGCTTTGTCAAAATATTATCTTCTGTTAAGAAAAATAATGTTTGATAAGAGTTAGATAAACATTCTCCTAAATTCCGCGGAAATGTAGTTCTTTTGTTCTTGTTTTCTCCTGATTACATAAAGATTAATAAGAAAAAAGGAAAATGAGGAAACGCAAGAACATTTTGGAACTAGTAGACTTATTTCAGAGTACATTAAAAAAAAAGATACAAAAATATGTACAGTGATCTTTATCCAAGGTAATGAATGCTTGGTGATCAAAGTCTGCACTTAATGGTAGTTTAAGGAAGTTAAGTTATTGAATTAATATAAATTATTGCTACACTGGCTTAACTAAATATTATTGTAACGCCAGTGTTACACCCTTTAGATACAAAGCTATGACATGGTTTCTAATATGCTACACAATGAATATGCCCACATTCAAAATGATGAAGGGTGATTTCACATAAAGATTCTTATTTTACACTGCTCCACCTTAAAAATGCAATACCAAGAAGAAGTGAAGATAGCAGCCCTAAATTTGGCAAATAAGATACCGTAAGATACAAGTAGCACATTATTAAACTTACCGCTCTGTGCGATGCATGACAACGTGGCGACAGCGGAACAGAACTGCCGAAGGTCAGTAACCTGTGGGCCCACCATGGGTGTTCAGTACGGCTGCTACATAGCAAGGCATAGAGTGGATGAGCCCTTGGATGTCCACCTGGGGTATGGCGTCTTCGACATACCACAGCTTATCAACTTTAGCTGGGGGAGGTCGCTGACGTGAGAAGTGTTGTGCAATCATGGACCAGATGTGTTCAATCGGCGAGAGATCAGGTGAACGCAATAGCTAAGGAAGCAGGGGAACATTGTGTTCACACAGGAAGGCTAGGATATCACGTGTCACATGCGGGCGCGCGATATCCTGCAAGTTTGTGGTCCCCGGCAGGGCCTGCACTAAAGAGACCACAACCGGGTCCAACACATTTTCGATGTACTGTTGGCTGGTCATAAATCCGCCTATGTTTAGGAGACACGAACGGACATGGAATTCAATGGAATTATAACACCCTTTACAGACGTGGCAATGTAAAACGCAGACGTGGACCAACCTAGTGCCACGATACTAACAGATACGGATACGGCCATCAAGATGCTACAGATAGAAGCGTGGTTCGTCTGGAAAGATGATTTCCTACAATTCGGCTGTCCATGCGCGACATCATTGTAGTCATTGGGATCCAAGATGTCGTTGCGTAGTTCCTCCGTGGAGCCATCGAGTTCATATGCGCTGCACTGTGGACGCAGTCAGACCAAAACGGACACCAATGTCACAGAAGGAAAAACCACACTCGCGCGCTACGATTCTTCCACGAGTAGTGGAACTAGCAATGTAGTTTAGAAATACAGTCTACAAATGTAGTTGCACATATTTTTTGGAAATATTTCATCCTATTGAGACGTAGATAAAATGAACACGTCTTTAGCAACAGGAAAAGGTAAACATACATTAATACTACAGTAATTTTGTGCTTACATCGTAAATGATGTACTTTAAAATATTTGAAAATATTGAAAATAATAGAAATTACTTATTGTTTTACATTATAATTGACTATATTAATTATGCGATAAATTAATTGTTATTACTATCGGTTTCCTAGATTCTTTAATTGATGCTCCCCATGGAACTGAGGAATTTAGTCTTTCCTCCTGAGTGAAACGCTCTGATCTTTCTCCATATTTTACATATCTTCATTTTATAAATTTTAAAATAACTGCATTGCTTGCTTTGGTTAGAAAATATACTGAAGAAGGTTTCTGTGAAGAAGTTGATGTCTGGTGATGTATGCAGACGGAATGATAGTGTCGTGTTATTGCTTTCTTAAACAATGACACATTAAGATTACCAGAATATCTTCAATGACTTTCAAAGTGTCCTGAATAGTATCAAGATAGGCATAAACTTCATAATCCCACCTAAAGTAAATATTTCTATTGTTGATGGTACGTAGTCCTATATCATACCCATTCATCCCGCAATGTTTTATGGGCTGTTGAATGATTTTGGAAAAAGATATATGGATATGCCTCTCGACACAACAGATAAAAATGTGTAGTATTTTTTAGCAATAAGTTTGTTTCGACTTAGAGGAATATACTACGAAAAAATAATTTAATTGATATAAGGGTTTTCATGTAGCGTATTTTGTCCTTGTATTTAATATTTGATGCTTTGATGTTTGATGCAATGGGAGACACTTTGAAGACAATGACAAATTGGCATCGATTCACTTTACCCAATAATTTTCGGGTCGACACAAACCTTCCACCGGGTGGAAAGATCTTCGTTATTATTTTATTCAAGATACGTCTAAATAATCTATACCTGTTTCGGATCTCGAATGTTGATTCAGAATCCAAAGTTTTGGATCTCAGATTCGAATATCTTATCGGATCTAGGCTATCCGAATACTTTTGATTATCCCTATCAGAATGCTGGTATATAAAATACATCGGGACAATTTGAATTTGTATGTGCGATGGTGCAAATCATCTGCTATGGACAACCAGAGTAGTTTATGATACCGTAAATTAAAGAAGAGCCAGTTCATGGACAACTGGAAAAGTGGACATTTTCTTAACGTATGGAAATACGACATCTGTTCTTTACGAAGTGAATACGTGATTTGAGTTCGATTCACTTAGATAAAAGAACGAAGAGCAGTAACAAATGGAATGAGTAAAATCCTTTTGAAGATTGTGAGCGTATTTCAAGGACAGTCTAAGGCTTTTAGAAGAAGATTTCTGGTACTTCTATCCTTCAGAGACTGCATCCGTTTAAGAACCACTTGATGTACTGTCATGTCATACTTAAAAGGTTAATAATAAACACTTCCTTTTAGCAGAAATTATGCAATAACTTTAGAATACTTGATGTAATTTCATTGCATGTAGTTAACAACAATAACATAAGGAGATAAAGATAAAAAAAGGAAAAAAAGTATTGCAATTGAAGCTATTTTTTTATCTTGTTAAGTGCATTCCAGCATGTACTTGCAAAAGAATCACTGGGGTAGAAAGGAGAAGAAGTATTTTCTATTCAAGGACAATCAAGTACCGGACGATGTTCTTGCATGCAGACTTTGTTCATCAAACAGAAACAAAAGCCGAAATTGTAATTGATAGTACATCACTCCGTGACGGGTGTTTTGTTATTTGTCGGAACACGAAGCCGAAAGCAGGCGTAACCGGATTAACAGTTGTTGTTTTTTTCCCTTTTTACATCCTTAAATTTCCTACTAGCATGAATATTAACTGCGTGCCAAGGATGAGAGAGATATTTGATTACATTTCCCACTCACAGTTACTTTAAGAAGCTGAGAGAGGACCAAAACAATGGTGGTTGGGTAATTTATTACTTTTTTACATGTTTCTATATGTCAGATAGTCATTGTCCTTACCGACATAGAGCAGGAGCATCGTTCTTTTAAGGATGGGATATCAAAGAGCAGAAATTGTCGCTTTAAGGCTCCTTCATTACCATGGTCAAAGCTAAATAGGTATCGTATCGTATCGTATAGCAAACTCCGTATCGTTTTGCTCGTATTCAAAATATACGGTCAGTAGATAAATATTTCATGTGTGACTCAACTTTAGACATTAAGTTCAGAGTTAAAGGAAATTTCGAGCTTTTAACTTTTAACTATTGTTTCAAGTTCTTTTGTGAATAAAGCTGTTATTGACTGCTTTGAAGAGGAGCAAAGAGGAGGCTTTTCCACTGTTTGGACTGCCTTTTTGTTTCTGAATATTTTAAAGAAGGGATTAGAGATTTCATCCATTGTGATCACAGACTCCAACAACTGAGGCATATACGCCAACAAAAGTCTATGTTCTGTCTCTTAACATGGAACATAGACTTTTGTTCGCGCATACGCCTCAATTACTCATTGATAGCACAGTTCCTTTTCAGAAGGCCAGTAGAAATTGTCATGTGGGAAACGTTCTCCCTATCTAGCTTTTAAGTAATTCAACGTGCACTGAAATAGGATAGCTTCAAGTGCTTTGTCAAAATTCTTTCGACAATACCATTAGAGAATCATATAATATCGTCAACAGTTAAAAATGTTTGCACAGTTATAACTTAGAGGCCTGAATTTAATACATATATGATGATATTTATCTACTGACTTTATTTTTTGAGTTCTTCTAGAGCAACCATAAAGCATAAAAAGCAAAACTGCATTTTACACGTAGGATAGAGGTGCTACCTTATCGGTTATATGTACACAAATATATAATTTATAAAAGCGTAACAAAGCATAATTTACAAAATAAAGCATTAAAGCATAATGCTCTGAAAACATTTTTCTCCAGAACTCTGCATGGATAAATTTCAAGTATTCTAAAAAAAAAAAAATTAATGACTTAATTTTTAAAAATGTTGTAAATGATTGTAACACCAATAATGTTACAATTATTTGTAAATTTAGCGCACAATTGTGAGGTTGTACGATTATTTCAATGCACTAATGGATCGTCAAAACGTACAATATATATTTTTTTTAATTTGGTACTTAAAAATATAAGTATATTTTATAAAAACCTATTTACGAAAGGTGGAAAATCTGTACATGTTATTCCTCTAACTATCCACTTACGTTATATTAGTCTCCACCTAGTGGCGCAGAAAACAAACAAAACGAAAGATAGGGAAGTCCAGGCCCCACCATATGGTCCCACAAAAAAATTATGTGCAGAGAATCTTATTAGTGTGATGTATGTTTGGGAGTCATTCTATATTATTCCTGTTGGGTAAACATTTCGGTTTTGGGACGTTTTCCCGGTATACGCCATTTTCCAAAAGTGTAATTTGAAAAATTCACTTAGAATTAGAATGCTCATCGTGGTGTCGAAATATATGTTTTCGAGGCTAAAAATCCAAATATAATATTATTTTAGTAGTCGAAGTAGTTACTTTTTTAGATATCCGCCATTTTTCAAGATGGCGGATGCGAAAAATGAGATTAAAAAAATTTACTTAGAATGCTCATCGTGGTGATGAAATATCTGGTGTAGTAAAAGTAATCCATTATTTTTGCATTACATTGAAGGCTTGACTTACCATAGTTAGAATGATCCGATTTAGGTCACATATGCGCCGGTTTGTTCGATAACGTGTTGCCATTTGGAAGGTAATATCATGATGCCTCTCTCATAGAAGCCCTTGTCTCTATTGGCAAAAAGTTGAGACAGTCGATGTTCACAAGCCTCTCTTGACGCGAAATTTTCACCAGCAAACGTGTTCGCCATGGACAGGAACAGATGGTAATCACTCGGTGCCAGGTCCGGACTATAAGGTGGATCCATAAGAACCTCCCAACCAAGCTCCCGGAGCTTCTGGCGAGTCACTATAGATGTGTGTGGTCTGGCGTTGTCCTGGTGGAACACAATGCCTCTCCCATTGGCCAAAGCTGGGCGATTGCTGCCTTCAGACGGTCCAATTGTTGACAGTATATTTCCGAGTTAAGGGTTTGACCGTAGGGGAGCAGCTCTTAGTAGATAATTCCCTGCCAATCCCACCAAACACACAGCAAAACCTTCCTGGCCGTCAATCCTGGCTTGGGCACCGTTTGCGCCGGCGCACCGCGCTTCGTCCACGACCGTTTTCGCGTGACGTTGTCGTAAGTGATCCACTTTTCATCACCAGTCACCAACCGCTTCAGAAATGGGTCGCTTTTGTTGCGATTCAGCAGCGATTCGCAGATGGAAATTCGGTCCATGAGGTTTTTTTGCGTTAACTCGTGTGGCACCCATACATCAAGCTTCTTTGTGTATCCAGCCTTATGCAAATGGTTCCACACGGATTTTTGTGCAATCTTTAGCTCTTGGGCAATCGAAAAGTGCTTACATGACGGTCGGACGCGACAATGTCCATGATTTTATCGACATGTTCGACACGTGGCCTTCCAGTGCGTGGTACATCTTTGACGTCAAAATTACCGGCACGGAATCGACGAAACCAAAATTGCACGTGATTGGCTGTTACAGTATCAGGACCATAAACACTATTCACATTTGCAGCCGCCTGGCTTGCGTTTTCGCCTTTATCGAAGAAAAACTGTAAAATATAGCATATTTTCTCTTTGCTAGTGTCCATTTTGACGCGCGCTCACACAACACTGAGTCAACGCATCACAACTATCTGAACCATGTTTGTAGTACGCAATCTCATCGTTTGAACGCCATCTCGTTGAACCCGATCGGACTTATACAACGCCAGATACAGATCACTGAAGCCATCTATTGGCAAAATAATGGATTACTTTTTACTACACCAGATATATGTTTTCGAACCTGACAAATATCAGGTGTATGCATAAGTAGTTTCCGGTTTACCTAAGAGATGGCGCCAGCGAAAAGTACCCTGCGTATTCATTTGATACATACGTCATTTTGTTCGTCTGACATTAAACTACAAACACACACAAGTTGAGTCCGCCAAACACTAGCGTCTTTGTTTTATCGTTCAGTGATCATGTCGAAGTTTGTGCCTGAAAAAGATCATTTGCGGCACGCATTGCTTTTCATACTTAATCAAAAGAAAAAGGCTGTTGAAAGTCATCGTGTGCTGGTAGAAACATATGGTGAACACGCTCCATCGATTAGAACATGTGAGACATGGTTTCGACAATTTAAAAGTGGTGATTTCAATGTGAAAGACAGTGCGCGGTCTGGTAGACCACAAAAGTGCGAAAACGAGCAATTGCAGGTGTTATTGGAGGATGACCCAACTCAAACTCAACAGCAATTGGCAAAAGCATTAAATGTGTCACAAGAAACAATGAGCAAACGTTTACGAACAATGGGGAAGATCAATAAACTGGGTAAATGGGTACCACACGATTTGAATGAACGTCAAATGGAAAATCGCAAAGTCACTTGTGAAATGCTGCTTCAACGCCACGAAAGAAAATCCTTTTTGTATCGAATTGTGACGGGTGACGAAAAATGGATTTATTTTGAAAACCGGAAACGGAAAAAATCGTGGCTTTCACCTGGCGAAGCCGGTCCTTCAACACCAAGGACAAATCGCTTCGGCAAGAAGACCATGCTTTGTGCCTTCGGACCAGAGCGGTATTGTGTATTATGAACTCTTGAAGCCCGGCGAAACCGTTAATGCACAACGCTATCGCCAACAAATGATTAATTTAAATCACGCATTGATCGAAAGACGATCGGAATGGGCCCGAAGACATGTCAAAGTGATTGTGTTACACGACAATGCGCCGTCTCACACAGCAAAACCAGTGAAAGACACCTTGAAATCGCTTGCATGGGGCATCCTTCCACACCCGCCGTACTCCCCAGACCTGGTGCCATCTGACTATCACCTCTTCGCATCAATGGGGCACGCGCTCGCAGAGCAGCACTTCAGCAATTTCGAAGACGTTGGAAAATGGCTCGACGAATGGTTTGCCGCAAACGACAAGCAGTTTTTCTGGCATGGTATGCATCAATTACCTGAAAGATGTGCGAAATGTGTAGAAGCCGATGGCCAATATTTTGAATAAAACAAAATTAATTTCCCTTGAAAATTACGTGTTATCTTTACCACAAAACCGGCAAAAACGTATGCATACACCTGGTAGAAATACAATGTTATTGTATTGTCAGTTTATTGGATATTATATGGTATCTTCTAGTGGCAGTAAATATAACGTGTGAAGCACCGAACGCATTGTTACAACCTGTGAACAACATACGAGGCGAAATATTCCGCATGTAAATTTTCTACGTTTAATATCATAATACTGTATATTAACAGTTTAAAATACTGTGTTCGGTGCTTCACATATTATGTTTACCACCACTAGAGAAATATATCCAATAAATTGACGTAGTGCTATTTAAAAAGAAAAGGTATACCAGGCTGACAACACTGAGAACCCAATGGGATAATTTTTAAAACTAATAATAATCACCAGATGGTTTCAAATCATCTCCCAAAAACTCAATTTCATTATAATCCATCGGTGAAATATGCATTGTATTTATCACTGACGAGTCGATTCTCGACTCGAATTGGAAAACCTTCTATCTCGAAAACGATGAGGCATCGGTTCCATGTTTATATGAACTGTTTTACCTTGTCAGGAATTCGTCTATGAAGTTTGACCCACATATTATGGTACATCCTTTTTAGTGATCTGTCTATAATTTAACTAATACTATTTCCATACTTCCATATTGATATTTATCACCAATCTTCATTTTCCTGTTGGCCTTTGATTTGATCTTTACTCACATTGTTCTGTTTCATTTCTTATTGTTCTCTGAATATCTTGTTGAACACGATTATAAATTATATATGCATTTTATAGAACAACATTTTAAAGAAAAATCAAATTCTGCTTCATAACGTCTCCAAAAAAACTGCTAGGTCGATGTTCCATTCATAAATATTGTAAAAATAGTGCAGTGCAAGGAACCCAAATAAAGCACATAATATGTCTTAATTTAATTTTCTTCTGTTCCACCAACCAATCGAGATTTTTTTTATTTAGTCTTTATATATCATATGGTAACATTATTCCAATTAGTTGTTGTCAAAGTCACATACAATATACATACGTACGTATTTTACATACTTAGAAACATATTTTGGTATACATATATTTGACATATACGAGGGGCGTTCCATATTGATTTACACTTTTTTTTTCTTCTTTCAGGGTCCACCATTGAGTTCGTCCTGAAAGTTGGAAGGAAGTAGTACTTAGGTCTGCCTTCATGTGGAAGGACAATACAGAGACATATAATCCCTGTACCCTGCAGCACATTTCACCAACAGCTGTTAGTACGTGAGCGGACAATATGGAAAGTGATCAGCAAGGACAGCGCTGGATAACGTGGTTTCTGTGGAAAGAGGGTGTACAGACTGCGGAAATTCACAGGCGATTGGTGGCAGTGTGTGGAGAGTGCGCACCGTCACGCAAAACCGTATACAACTGCACCAAAAAAAAAAAGTTTTAACTACGTCAAGATTTTGCTAGGTTAATGACCAAAAGGGTTGCACATAACCTACTGGTTGTTTACCACAACCTTTTCGAGATATAAAAGTATATAATTCTGTAGGTAAATGGTAACCCATTGAAAAGGTTTAACATAAAACAGGGTAAAAACAACCAATTCGTGGGTAGTCAGTTACCTACACGATTGGTACAAGAAGGAATAAACCAACAACACGGTTAATTTAAACAACACGATTAACCCACTGCTCGGTTATGCTAACCGTTTAATGTGCAGGTAAATTTAACCTTCTGCGAATTAGTTATTTTTTAACCTTGATGAGGGTTACTGGAACAGAGTCTCGTCTATACGAGATGGCGGTCATTGAACTCTGAAGGGCTTCCACATGGAAGTTTTGTACTAACGGCAAAACGTTAAGGTGAAGCTTAGGAGATAATCTAGCAACCCTAAATCTAGGAATGTAGTGTTATATAAATTATTATTAATATTCTCTTAATAAGAAATTTTAATATGCAACATTGAGATTCGTATAATGAATATCACAGTAGCGCAACTTGTGAAATACACGCATTATCGATCGCAAGCTTCAGGTGTTCGGTGGAGTAATCGTTGGCACGTCGGACTACTACGCATGAGGTCCCCGGTTCGATCTCAGCCCGGCGCGCATTTTTTATTTTTTTCAAAGATAACTATAATAAACTACATGTAGTGTAAATCACAACAATAACTTGCTTCCAGAAGATTTTACTAACATTTTTTTACAAATTTTCGTTGGGATGGGTTAAAATAACTAAATACAGTTGTTTATCATAACCCTTTAAAACAACCTACGTGGAGGGTTAAATCAACCCACTGGATCTAACCTTTTTAGCTGGGTTGCGGTAACCTTGTAGTTATTAGGCTCTATATTTACCAACTCACTCTGTTACATTAACCCATTTTTGGGCTGCTAGTAACCTTTTATTTCTTTCCGTGTGGGTGGACGTCTGGAAAAAGTGGCCGCACATCAACGGCGAGGGGAATCAGTTCTGGAAGGAAAGTGACTGTGACAACACCAGTGAACAGTTCAAGAGTGGAGCGGCTTATCCAGGACAACAGGTGCACCACGTTCACGGAACTGGAGGCGGCCACAGGACATGCCAGAAGCACTCTGTACCGCATAGTGCACGAACATCTTAAGATGGGTAAAGTGTCTGCCAGGTGGGTTCCCAAATCCCTGAATGCTGCACAAAGACAACGCTACAGCCAGGGTCCAGAAGGCTTCATGTCCAAACTCGTTATTGGCGACGAGGCTTGGCTGCACTATCATGAGCCTTAGACCAAAGCCCAATCAATGCAGCGGAAGCATCAAGGCAGCCCACGGCAAAGAAGTTCCGTACAAAGCCCTCCGTAGGCAAACGCATGGTAACAGTATTCTGGGACAAGGATGGAACCATACTCATTGACTGGCTGGAACCCGGGACCACCATTAACAGCGAGTCATACGTGACAACGCTTCGGAGTTTGCGCCGTGCAATGCACAGCAGGAAAATGGGCGAAAGGTGTGCTCCTACAACACGACAACGCTCGTCCCCACACGAGTCGGACAACCACGACTGACATTAATGATCTGTGGTTCCAGGTGCTGCCACACCCACCTTATTATCCTGACTTGGCCGATTTTGATTACCATCTCTTCGGGGCATTGAAGAAACCGCTGCGTAGACATTTCGCCGACTTCCAGGAACTGCAAGACGCTGTCCGGACGTGGGTGCGACAGACTCCGAAAAAGTGGTTCGCAGAGGGCATAGAGAAGTTGCCACATCGGTGGCGCAAGTGGAGACTGGAGAGTCTTCTTAATGAAGAGAGCGCAAGTCTTCTTAATGGAGACTATGTTGAGAAAGTGGATGTATCTGCCGAGGCATAAAGTTTCTTATAAGTGTAAAAAAAATAAAAAAAAATAAAGTGTAAATCAATATGGAACGCTCCTCGAATAATAGAGATTTTAAGAGTAAATATCAAATATATAAATTCACAGTATAAATTTAAATAGTAACAACAAGGAGAAGAACGTTATTTCTTTATTTCCTATTAAAGTTTTCTAAAGTATGTTTCTATTTCATCCCTCACTTTGTATAAGTAGATTCTTTAGAGCATGTTTGAATCTTAAGAGTGGAAGGTCCTTGAGTTTCGATGGCAAAATATTTTATTAGAAGTTAGCATGGATACAGCAAACGCCATTTTACACCTTTCTTATAACAAACATTAACAACAACAATAAAAATAATAATAACAACAAAAGACTTATGCAATAGGAAGTAAGTTCAAGTTTTTTTTTTCATTCATTCTAGATTCATGTGGACCTTGGACGCTATACGTTTTATTAATTTTTTCCAAGTCTTCTTCTTTGCATCGGAATAAATATTTGTTCCTGGTGTTATGAGAGTACACATTTGAACCGGTTTTGAATTCTTTCAAATGTGCTTTAGTGTATAACACAGAGTGAAGAATTAAATTAAACGGAACCGTTAAAATAGCAAGTTGTTTAAAATATCCTCTACATGATTGGCAGTTTGATATATACAAAATTATTCTAATTGTTTTTTTTTTCTACCACAAACAGACCCCTTTTGCTCTTGTTGCGCCACCCCAAAAAGGTATACCATAGTCAATATGTGATTGAATTAGAGCGTGGTATGACATTCGTAAACATTTCTGTGATATAGAATATTTTAATCTTCGTAATATATATATAGATTTCTTGCTAGTTTCTTTATAACGGCATTATTGTGGTCACACCGTGTCTAGCTACTTTCCAAATATACTCCTGGACTATACTCCTGTTAGCTTAGAATTACATTTAGTTTTTCTAATTGAATATTGCTTGGAGGATGCGACACAAGATCAAACCACCTTTACAGTTACTGACCTTATCCAAACTACACATGTGAAAAGGCTGCCAGTGTTAAAGTTTTCCTACCATGCAGTTGTAACATATTTTTTACACTTTCATTTCTTGCTTTGTTTCTTTGCTCTTGTATCACGCCATCTTTAATATGACGATTCTGTCTGATGCATGTCTAAACCCCTTAAAACCATGCACACACAGTAAATAAATAATATCACATAAGTGGGTACAAAATCCTTTCATTTTTTTTTTTTTTATCACAGTGAAGTATTGTATGATTCACAGTTTTGTTTTAATGGGTGTAGATTTTTCTGCCTATGAACATGTGAAATTACTTAATGGAATGTTTTACTGTCTTCTGTATGATGAACGGGAGTCATATCTTATGTTCCTGGGTTTATGGCATTGAAAATATCTTCGCTTACTTTCTTTCCAACTTAGATAATAAAGCACTTTCCCCTTTGAAAAAGAATACATAATAAACCGTTTATGTGAGTGCATTAAATTGCTTCCTATTGTAAGTTAGCATATGAAGAAAGGTTGTCATAGTATACTCAACTCACTGCATTTTATTACATTTTTTTTATTTTATCTAATAAACCACCAAACATTAATAATATGTCCAAATTAAAAAAAATGATTGGTCAGTTTAAAAAAAAACTTCAAGAAATCGTTCAAAAGGAAAAAAATAATTACTATTTTACATTCTAGACAAGTAACAATGCTTATGTGTGATGTTGGTTATCTATTATTTAGGGATTTTAATAAACGACGGCTATGTGAGTTTTTATTATTTCTGCCTACTTTCTTCCAAATAGATTTTAATTTTTATATCTGGTCTTTAAGCCTCTATGGCTGAAGGCGGGGTTGGGTAGGGGAAAGGATGCGGGAAATAATTGTCAGGGCGTGAGTTGAAGATATCAACCTTGCATTTACCTGGTGTGACTGAGGAGAAAAAATCTGGAAAACCCTCAGGCAAGATTGTCGGCCGCTGCTATCGAACCCAGGACCTCCTGAATGCGAAGCCAGAGCTCTACCAACTGAGCTACAGCCGCTCGGTTCTTCTAAATATATTTTGAAGATGCTATAGAAAGACCTCTACGAAAATGTCATCTACTAAATACAACAGATTTCATGAAAATCGGTGCATCCATCCTATATAGATCGGATCTTATATGTGCGTAGAATTTAGACTCTTTGTGTTCATTTGAAGTTGGTTAAGAAATCAACTTTGTCTGAAGAACGTATAACCCAGTATTAACCTAGGGATTCTTGACGAAGGGTATCGCCGACCTCGGTAGCCTTTTGGGCTAAGGTGTCGGGCCACGGTTCATGAGATTGCGGGTTCGAATTCCGTTTGGAGCATGGATATTTATCGATGTTAAACTCATATCATCGTGAAGGGTCGACGTGCATAGTTACTAACAGAGCTGAAATAAAAATAAAGTTTACGAAAGGTGTCGGAATCGAAAAAAAGATTACTTCATAGCTTGTTATCTCTTGTAGTTCTCACTGTTGCGTAAAATTATTTTATTTTATTTATAAACTGTGTCAAAATAGGACAACAAATTAAAAGTCCATTAGTTTCGTTTACGTATATAAAAACATTCCTTAGTGCGATTGCCAAGAAAATATACAGACTTTTGATCATATTATAACGGAATGTAGTGAAGTAAAGATCAATTGTAAATCTCTAAATGACTTATTTTATAAACTATTAACACCGGAACCGATATCTCTTCCAAATATATTATGAATCAACCTAAAAAAAAAAGTCTTTATATTTAAGTTTTTTCAAAGAATCAGAACAATCTGTAAACGTATCTAGAACAAATCTAACGATGCAAGCAAAAGATAAATGCAATTTAAGTTACTATAAGATTGATTTAATTAATGAGCATACCATCCAGCTCACATCTAACGGCAACTCTTTACCTATTTTTTTCTGTATATCTGCGTAAATTGCCTGGAACTTTGGTAAAACCAACAAAACCAACAGTCAGAAATCAATGTTGTCAGAAGATGAAGAGAAATTACAGAAGAACAAGCTGATGACAAAATGTACAACTCGTATTCGTAGGTTCCAACTAAACAGTGAACATTGCATCGAAAATTTTAAAGAACTACAGTTAACCGATCCATAACTTTTAACTAAACAGGTCCAGTTAAGGTTTTTCTGCTACTGTCAACAAAACATCTGATACTACGAACTGTATAAGAGCCAACTTGTAGCGAAACACGTAGGTACATGCAGCGAAACACAAATTGTAAAAAGGGTTCTACTTAACGCAACTAAACCTAGAGCAACAGATACTGAACAATATAGTACCAAGAACTGAACGATGCTTGATTGAACTCCAACAAAGCATGTCTGATGCCAGTTACTATTTTGTATTAGGCAAACTGTTATTAAACAGTAACAGTAACAGGCACCAAATGCGTAATGAGGAGAACGTAACTTTGCGGTTATAGTTGCTGCAGTCATACATCCAGTGGAAAGTATATTCACTGAATGTCTTGGTTGCTGTTACTTCAATAAAATGTTGATTGGTACTGAACGCGAACTAGTAACAGTTAACGAATAGTTTTGCTAACACAGTTTATAAGCCATACGCACAAGTCACAACTGCGTGCAACCTTTTCCATTAGATAATGACTATAAAAATGTATTGTGTTTGTAGTAAAACATGAAATGAGGAAACGTGCTTTACATTTGTTAAATACAAAGGTCCCTGTGTATGTGGGATTAGAAACTAATAATTTGCTATTATTACTAGTTGTTGCTCGCAGCGTCACTCGACTCGAAAGCCGTGTTTTGGTATGGGGATGTATGATCTAGTGGATAAAGCAGTGAGGACCTATTCTAAGGGTATCGGGTTCGATCCCACCTCAATCCAGCATTTTTTCTCTCTTTTTAAAAATAAGAAATTACCTTTTTTCTTCTTCATTTCTACTTTCGAAATAAGCCCTTGTTTTGCTTTCTTTCTCTCCTTATAAACTAAACATTTGGTAAGCACCTTCCCGCCATACTGTTTTACTATATGCGTCCAGTAACAGGCACTAACGTCTGGTACACTGCTTTCTGAACATATTGTTTCCGTTCACTAAATACCTAAACTAAATATGTTCAGTTGCCATAGCCGTACGTTCGGCAGGTTCATCTAGAACTGAATATTTGACTGCCTGCAACTGAACGTTCAGTGACTTGCTTTCTTCGTGTAGTAAACACAAAAGGAAATGAAATTTTATTGTTAGTTATACGCGTAAGTGAAATGCAATGAAGATTATTTTAAATTTGTTACCGCATTGATTATTTACATTTGTTTGTTTGTTCTAAATTGTTTTTTAATGTATATCTTGGCCCCGAACAGTGAATGTCATCTGCCATTATTGATACACATCCTAAGAACTGCTACTTGAAATTTATTTATGGGTTTTACGCGTCATAGGCTCGAACCGAGAAACTTATACAATTTATAGATAACAATAATACGATTGTCTCACATTATGTAGTTTCGTAATATACTATACAACTAATGCACCATGCATATTCAGCCTAGCAAGAGGAATGTCCAAATATTAATCAAGAGATTGTAAAACGTAAAAAGTCTTGGGATTGTAAGACTAGAAATAAATTAAGATTGGAGTATTATTATTATTATTAATATTAATAATAATATTAATAATAATAGCAATTTTATTGTCATTAAGCCAGTATGGCAATAGACAACGTCAAGGTAGATACAAAGATTAACAAAATATATATACGTAGAGTGCACTGAATTACAATAAGAAATTTACGATTATTCTGAACTAAGTTCCTCAAAGTATTCATTTATGGAGTAGAATGGCACAGTTACTAACCAGTTATGTAGTTTCTTTTTAAACACAGTATCTGGTAAGTCCTTAAATTCCTGTGGTAATTTGTTATAGAGTTTGTACCCTAGGTTTCCATAACTTTTCGAACATTTTGTTAATCTGTTGAATGGGACATCAAGTAAATTATTATTCCTTGTATTATAACAATGTATATTGTTATGTAATGTAGGTAGCTGTTTTTGAGTATGCAACAAAACCATGAAAATGTACAAATTTACTACAGTCAAAACTCTTAATTTAATAAAAATAGGTTTGCAGTGCTCAGTACAGTTTGAATAAGAGATTATCCGGACAGCTTTCTTTTGCAGTAGTAGGATATCATTTATGTGAGCACTATTGCCCCATAGTAATATTCCATACGACAAAAAAATGCAAAATACGCTGTCCTCACATAATTATCTGGTACACAAAGTTTGAGGTTTCTTAGGAGATAGATTACTCTAGATAGCCTATTGGTAATATATTTAACATGGGAATCCCATGTCAATTGATTATCAATCATGATTCCTAAGTATTTTACGGTAACATAATTTTCTACGGGAATATGTCTGAGACTAAAGTACATATGCTGCGTCTTACTATCATTTAGAAGAAAACAGTTTGCTCTAAACCATATAGCAGCATGGGATAGCGTATTATTAATTAATGCCGTCAGAGACTTAAAGTCGTTGTTAGAATTTAAAAAAAGCTGTGTCATCTGCATACATAATTGAAGTTGATAATATACATGCAGGTAAATCATTTATCATTACAAGAAATAGAAAAGGACCCAATACGGAACCTTGAGGAACACCACATAAAACTCTTTCTACGCTGGACTTCTGTCCTCTAACTGACACTATTTGCCTGCGGTCATTCAAATATGTCTCAAATATCTTAAGGTCAGCCTTACGTATACCGTAATGAAATAACTTTTCTAACACGAGCTTATAATCTACACAGTCATAAACTTTACTTAGGTCACAGAAAGTCGCCTGAGCAAAGCCCTTGTTTCGAAAGACATGGAGTACGTTCTCAACTAGTAAAGTAATTGTTATTAATTAAATTATTGTGTTCAAAGTAATTGCTTACCTGACTATACATTACACTTTCTAGAATTTTAGAGAAAATAGGAACCAAAGATATTGGTCTGTAGCTACATGGAGAGGTCTTACTACCTCATTTGTAAACTGGAACAACCTTCGTTATCTTTAAAGTTTTCGGGAAAATCCCGTCAGAAAAGCATTTATTAATACAAAAAGTAAGCGGGCAAAGTATATAATAAATCACACTTTTAACGAGATTATTGGAAATGCCATAGAAGTCAACACTTTCAAACGGTTCAAAATTATAAACTACATCTAAAATTACTTGAGGAGTCACCTCCGAGAAGCTAAAACTATAGTTGTTCTCCATATTATTATACTGTACAAGTAGGTCAATAGCCATTACATTAGATGATGCGATATTATTCTTTATTTCTTCTACAGAACTAATGAAGCACTTGTTGAACTAATTGGGTGAAATATTTATATCTTCTGTTTCTTTATCCTTTGTAACAGATTGAATTAATCCACAAGCTACTTTACATTTATTATTTGCAGTCTCAATAATATTCAAGTTCTATAGATTTTTGTTTCATTAATGGTTATTTTGTATTTTTACGTCTTATACTTAAATACGCTAACTCTGCTTGTTTACTCTTATGCCTTTTATCTGATTCATAATATAGCATTACCCTACGTTTCATATTAGCAAGCTGAGGAGTATACCAACATGAACTCTTTACAACCTTCCTCGTATAAACTTTGTTATTAGTTTTACATTTCTTTTTTGGAATACAGATATTTAAAAAATACGGAAACGCATTTAAAAATCGTTCAAATATTTCGTCAGCAGTTAATTCATTATTATTTATCTTATGTTTTGTCATTATCTCTACCCAATTTACACTTTGAAATTACTTCTTTTAACAAAGTATTTGTCTATACATAAGAGCACCCATATCCTTCTGCATATACAATCCAAACAGTACAACTACAAGAACTAGTATATATTTGATAGTACTAGATTCTGATACTCCACTCTCATCTCGGCATCACAAAGTGTGTTTCATAAAAATATTTTCTGCGCTTCACTTTGAAAAGTTTGAAGAAATATTCATGAAATACATTTATTCTGCATTCTTAAACTTATACGAAGTGAAAAGTGCAGAGTAAACGCCGTTCATGAAATTGATCTCATTCTCATTGATTCTCATTCTCATTGATCTCCTGTAACAGTTTTAAGTGCATTGATCGTACTAGAACTAGTTTGAATTTTGAATTTAATTTTAAGGATTAAGGTAACTTTGGCTCAGGCCAAATGTATGATGATGGTATGAATTGGTGAAATGAAGAAAGTGTTAGGAAACGGAAGAAGCCCGAGAAAACGCAAATCCCGTCCCTTGATAGCATTATTTTTTATAAGGTAGGTTGGCAATACTGACAGCGTGGTTGGTATTTATTGCTATTTTGTCTAATAATGTTTACGCCAAGTTTGGTGTTGCTATATGTAAAGCAATGGAAACATTAAAAAAAATAGAAATGGGTTGGCAACACTGGCAGGTAGGCTTTTTGTGTATTCAATAATGTTTGTACCAAGTTTGGCGTAGCTGGCAACAACTGAATGGAAGCAGTTAGATGAATTGATTTTTAAAGAATGGGTTGTCAATGTTGCACTACTGTACCAATCCAGGAGGTTCTGGCGGCTCTGAGCTAGTCTAGTCAAGATCTTTTCAACGACCCGTCAAGCATCTCCCTACCGCTAGCAGTTCGTCAATTTCTGGACACGGACGGACACCTTAAATGGGCATATAAGGTCCCTTTTTGCTATAGCTTCGCTATCAAGGGACCTAGAAAGAATAAAATAATTATATTAATAGTACGGTATTCGGCAGAAACTACTAAACACAAATGTACAGCAGAAATATTTTAGAGAATAAATGACTTATGCGTTTCCCGTTTACTCTGAATATTCGCTCCACAGATGCCAATAGCGTACATTTAACTGACCCCTCCCCCCGAACTCTTGCCTCTTTCATCATGTTTCTAAACTTAAACATGCATGAGAGAGTAATAGAAACTAAGTGTTTACTTATTTATTCTTTATTATTATTCCATACAATTATATGCAGTAATTATGTTTTACTATGTCTTATATGGAGTAACCAATACGGAATTTGAAATCTATACCACAAAACCGTGATAAACGAACCTAGCGAAATCGAGGTCGGAATGTCGATAAATAAATTTAAAAATTTTAAATCAACGGGAATAGACAATATTCATGCCGAATTACTTAAAGTGGGAGGAACGGCACTAATAAAAAATTACGGAGCTGCATAATATGATAAATGCTGTATGGAAAAAGGATGAGCTCCCAAAGGAATAGAAAACTTCAATAATAGTACCAGTTTATAAAAAAAGGCGATAAATAGGACTGTACTAATAAACACGGAATTTCGTTACTCCCATCATGTTACATAGTATTAAGTAATATACTGCTAACTCGCCTAAGTGTATACGTAGGTAAAATAATTGGAGTTCGCCAATGTGGATTTAGAAGAAATAGATCCACGTTTGGACCAGATCTTCGCCTTGAGACAAATCTGGAGAAGAAATGAGAATACAATGGGACTGTTTACCAGTTATTCATTGATTTTAAGAAAGCATATTATTCTATGAAAAGGAAAAGTTATACAGTATCCTGGTACGATTTGGAATTCCGAAAAAACTGGCTCAACTAGTGACTCAGCGACCCCATAAGCAGAGTACGGATAGGTATACGTCAGATAGTTTCGAGATTCGCAATGGATTGAACGATTCGGAACAAGGTGATACCTTGTCACCACTACTGTTTTAGCTTTGCTTTAGAATATGCGATTTTAAAAATAAAAGAGGACAAAAGGGGACTAACGTTGAATGGTCGGAATCAACTGTTTCTGTACGCGGATGATGTAGATTTAATATGGGAAGATATAAAGTCACTACAAAGTAACACCGACGTTTTAATAGAAGCTTGCGATGAAATAGGTCTACAGGTAAATATACAGAAAACAAAATACATTATAACAAGCCGAAACATAGGGAATAACGGAAATTGATACTTTACAATTGCGAATGAGAACATAGAGAAAATAAACAAATTTAAATACTTAGAAGCATATGTAAGGAGTAAAAATGAGGTCACGGAAAAATAACAAGTCGTTTAGTATCGAGCAATGCATATTTCTATTCAGTCCAGAAACTCCTAATCTCGCGATTCATATCAAGAAATTTGAAATTGGAAATATACAGAATGGTTATTCTGCCCGTAATACTTACCGGTTGGGAAATTTCGAGTACGACCCTAGTAGATGAACATAGACTACGAGTGTTCGAAAATAAGATCTTGCAAAAAAAAATATACGGGCTGAAACGGGACGAGATGACTGGAGACTGCATAATGAAGAACTTCACAGACTGTACGACTCATCCGATGTTGTAGAAATAATGAAATCGCGACAACTAAGATGGGCTGGCTATGTAGCTCGGATGGGTGAAAAATGAAGACTATATTCAATCTTGATTGGAAAGCCAGATAGAAAGTGACCGTTGGGAAGGCCGAGACGACATTGGGAGAATAATATTAAAAGAGATCTTCGAGAAGTAGGTGTTTGATGAAAAACTGGCTTGATCTTGCCCGGGATAGAATCCTCTGGCGATCATTTGATCCTGCGGCAATGAACTTGCTAGTTCCGTAAACCATATAGTAAGTAAGCAAGCAATGGCGTATTGTCCTATATGGGTCGAAAACTCCTTTTTATTGAGATATTACCATCAATCCGAACTCCAGGAAAAATAATTGAAGACGCCTGTTATAATGCGTTCTTTACAGTAAGTGATAAGTTCGCGTAGTCTCTTAAGAAGCACCGGCTCTTGGACTCCTTAAGAACTGGCTCTCCCCACCACTTGTCGGACATGGATCATATGTACTTCTAATGCCTCCAGGTGGAGAATTCCACTACAGGACTCGTAACGAGGCATCAGGCTATTGTCTGTCTGAAGTGGAGCATAAGTGCTTCTACTGTTGAAACTTTTCAACCACTTTGCTTGAAACTGTCAGACAACTAGCTACATCCAAATTTCTCGTATTGTTACGAAAAAGATTATGCAAACAAAGAAATTTCACAAATTCCTCCATATATATATTTGTCTTTGAACTTGTTTGATTACTGCTAAGAACACACCGAACAATAATTTTGACTGAAAACTCTAAAAAATGGAAAACAATTTTGACTTAATAATGGTATATCGAAAGACATTTTGAAGTACTGTATTCTTTTGTTTGAATTCTTTTTTGAGACGGAAGGATTTCTGGTTTTTGTTAGAAACGCTTCATGCAACCAGAACCTAACTTTTCCAAAAGAGTGGTGCAAATTTTTAACACTGTATGCTCCAGGAAGAATACTACGATTTTCCTTCCAAATATTTCAAAATTAGCTTTCCATCATGAGGCTATTTCAAGACTAATAATATCTTAAGGGGGTTCAAAGTCACACCAAACTGAACACCATTTTGGAATCAGACGCAGGCTAAGGTCTTTTTCTAATCAAATGAAGGACTCTTGCAAAGTTTAGTGCATATTAGTACAACGTTGCAGATTGTATCCCGGCCAGATAAGTATAGAGTGACAACACAGAATTTGAGATTTATACAGGCCGAAACAAGAACAAGTTGTTTTTGAAGAAATGAGGAGTCATTGTGCAGTTTTGGAGCTAGGGCACCTAAATACGGTGCAGTATCGTCACAAATGACGTAATATGCCGACAAATACTGACGTCAGACGTGTCAGATTAGCAAATCACAAACGAAGTTGTTCTCAAGAATTTTATTTGACCAACGTTTATAATTTAGAGACTGGATCATAAATGGATTGTCCACGTAGTTGATTTGTCTTTTATTGTCTACATAAAATAACAAGTAAATAACATTGTGCATTACACAAGCATAGAAACGCCCTATCTCAGCTGCTTTCTTCAACTGCATACTTTGCTAAAATTTATTTATCGAATACAACTTTGATTGCGATTTGCTAATTTGAGACGTTGTACGTCGATATTTTACCTCATTTGTGAGGATGCCGTTCCACATCCTCTAACTCCGAAAGTAATGTTTCAAGTTTCAACGTTTCTTGAAGGTAACCCCCACCCCCACCCCTGCTTTGAACTGAGATTTAAGATTAAATTAATTGTATGGGCGGTAATTGAACTGGGAAATTCATTCTTCAAGTTTTGATCATAATTTTTTAACACCCTGTACACAAGATCGTAGTAATACACACGTGAAATGAAAAAGAGCGGGAAAAAATCTACTGGTATTCGCCTTAAAAAAGAAGCAAGAATAAATTTCTCACAACAAATATAAAGAAAGGGAACTGTTTTCATATTTCTCTCTGTCTCTCCCCCCCCCCCCTTCTATTGTCACAAGGTGACACTATTAGTTCATTCGTGGAACACGAACAGTTCACAAACTTTCTCACAGTGTCATTGCTTTCTCTTGATAGCGTTGTCTCTCCTTTTTCCTTCCTTGTTCTTTGCCCACTTGACACACACGCCAGGGATGTTAGACTCATGTTCAGTCGGTGTCTTATCTGTCAATAAGAAAATGAGAAAGCCTTGACCTGGTTACGGTAATCAACAGCAGGCGTTTATTGACTTTTATTTTCTGGAAATTGACGTTACTCGTATAGTTCAAAAGACGTCAGGTATTTTGTATGTGGTGATCCTTCACAAAATCAAGAGGCAAAATGGAGAAAGTGAAGTTACGCCTAAATCATATATGATGTAGAAACTCGATTTGTCATTTCTTTTTAAATATAAAAGAATGGTTGTATTTACTGAATCTCTGTAGTCATATTGTCTAGTCCTGCATAAGCTAATGCATATTGTTAAAAGGTCATAAATAAGCCGAGCAAAAATAGAGGTCATTGAATTAAAGTATGCTGTTTTAATGTTAATTTTTTAAAACAAAGAAGCTCAAATAAGTACAGCAAAATTCTGCGCGATATTAAGTGAGAGTCAATGTCAGATTTTCAGAACGATTTAAGGTTGCTTTACTCTCAGCTATCACGTCCAGAAATAACTTACACAATCACGCATAAGCATGTAAGGGTCGCTTACATTTTGAACAAATTTTTCAATTAAAAAGTCTACTCGTATAAGTCACTTACTTTTTTAGTTCAATTAATTATTTTTTAAATTCATATTACTTTTAAAATTGCATCGTATAGAGCTTGTTCATCCACGTTATTTTGATTTGTCATATCAGAATTTCATTATTATTGACTGTAACTCTCACAAAGACAATAAATTGACTTATATTATCGGAGAAAGGCTGATTGCTAAACCAAACTATGTTGATTAGCTAAAGATCATAATATATGTTTATATTCTAAATTTGAGCTGCTTTTGACAACAGGGGGAACCAGCACAGCGTTTTTCATGAGCATTACACAGAGTTAGCAAAACTCTTGGGATAGTCATCTAATATCTTGTCGGGCCCCTCTGCCGGGCCCCCGCCGGAGCGCATCGATACGGCGTGGAAGTGAGTCTGCAAGTCCCTGGTACACTTCCGGCGGTAGTTGACACCACACAGTCTCCAGAGCGGAAACCAATTGTGGCCTGTTCGTGGGTGGAGCATCCAGTGCACGGATCCTGAGTTCAACGGCATCTCAGATATGCTCGTTGTGGTTCATATCAGGACTCTGGGGTGGCCAGCTCAGTCGTTGGACCTCCCCTGCATGCTCTTCGAACCATTCTCGGGCGACATTGGAGCAATGTGGCGGCGCATTGTCATCTTGAAAGACCGCAGAGTCGTAAGGGTGCTGAAAGGTCTCAATCGGGTGGATATGGTCTCCGAGCAGCTGACGATACAGCGTACCATTCAACGTGTTTTCCAGAACAACCAGAGGACCCATTTCATACCAGAAAAACGAGCCCTAGATCATGACTGATACCCCATCGCCTTGCACCACGCCCTCTTGGCATGCGGGATCTATCGCTTCATGTGATATGCGCCACACACGGTGCTTCCCATCGGCATGGTACAGTTGATACTGTGAGTCGTTGGACAAGCTAACGTTACGCCAGTGTTCCAGTGTCCATTTGAGGTGATTGGTGGCAAATACAAGCCGGAATGTCCGATGACGCGGAGTTAGCAGTGGCACCCGTGTAGGGCGGCGACTCTCATTCCCGAGGGAACGCATGTTCCGACGGATTGTCCACTGGAAGATGTTTCTAGCGCGACCAGTGTTGAAGTGGGCCGTGATTTCTCACACTTTCGCCCTCCTGTCTCTGTTGACCATTCGTCCCAGGTGACTCCGGTTTCGGTCATTGAGGGTGATTCGACGCCCGGTATGGTGTCTGTTGTGGACTGTGACGTCTTGTCCAACTTTTCTCGTTACACCCTGGACACGGCTGAACGTGTGAAACCGAATTCCTGGACCGTCGCCGAAATCGAACTTTCCATGCGTCGGGCACACATCACCATGCCCTGTTTGAATGTCGTCAACTCAGAACGACGTTACATTTCACATGAATCACTCACACAGCCACTTCCTACAAGGTCTCACACACAACTGCAGTCGTCGCGGAGACCTGCAGGGAGCGTGGAACACACGTGGTGTCCACCCGCGAATCAGTACCTTCTATCTCATGAGTTTTGCTAATTCAGTGTATATTATATAATGTATGTACATTATGAATGTTATATTGGAACATCCTACAATTACTTTCTTAAGAACTGGCGAACAAGTGATTCAACTTTGATTGACCGTCTGAAAGTGTCTCATTCTCAAGTATACTGTAATCCTTCTGAACTATGAATCCAGCAGTAGTAGTGAAATTGTTGGCTGATTTCTTGGGTTTATCTGAGGTCTTACTAAGTGAGCCATCTCATCGCATGTGAACACATTAATCAGCAGTTGCTTGAGGATTGTTGAAGAGATCACTTTTGATTACGTATTATCTGACGAGACGAGAAGGAAACGGGAAGCAACTTTGATGATGTAACAAATGATCCACCATAAGACGAGCCACAATCACCCGTTCCAGTTAGCAGAGAGTCTTTATACGAACCATCACTAAAGGTTGCAATCCAAATTTCCATAACGATACTTGGTGAATGCGTACAAAATCTGGACCAAGCAACCGAGGGAGAAATATGGCAACCTCACCTATGTCCTCTAGACTTGGCCATTGACTCTTCTCCTAGAGTGAATTTCAACACTGTTATGGTCCAAAAGATGAAAATCAAGAACAAGACAGCATTTCAAAAGTTCGAAGAGAGATTGAAGAATTCCTGTACTTGCAATGCCAAATCTCTGCAATAACTGAAAAGGGAAGTATTTGAGTACTTTCTTCAAATGCGTTCAAGAACTGCGATTATTCACTAAAGGACAATTAGGCTATGGGTAATACAAATAAAGAAGTGTATTGGTGTTCACAATCAGCTGAACTTCAAGGCATCCGAACGGTGGGTCACAAAATTAAAGAAATGTTACAAGATCGTTTTGCGGCAAGTAATCCAACAAGTGAACAGATCATTTTTATAGGAATATTGGAGGCAAAGGAGGAATTTGTTGGAAATGTGCGAACGTTTATAGAAACTTACAAGATAAATAGCAAAGATGTACTTAACGATGAGCAGTTGCACATCGAGATACAACTTTGATCTGAAAGAACCCTTTCTCTTCTAGGACAAAAGCGAATCTTTAGGAAAACAGGTTCCATTTCAGCAACAGCACATTTCTACATGATTATGTCTGTCATCACCATGAGTGGAACTCTTTTACTATATATGTGTGTTTTAGTGTCGGAAGAAAATGGGTAATTTCCAGCAAATATGACTATTGACCTTCCAAACATCAAAACTTTCCCGCCAAGCCGGGAGAAATGACTAAACAAAATCTGAAGGTGTTCTGTGGATAGGTTTCATATGAAAGAAGTGCGTGCTGCTGTTCGGAGATTCCTGGACATCAAACTGGGATGATGCTTTTTACAACTCAATAGTTCCTGACGGAGTTGAATTCTGAAAGATGTTGATCCTAAAAAAATGTACCGGATTACTGCAACCTGCGAATATGTGTTTCTCTCGTCCCTATAAAAATAACGAACACTGTGTTGGTAACATAAGACATTAACGTTTGGCACAATGACCACTTTCCCCGTCTGCAATCTTTTGTGCATTATCAGTTTTCAGCGCCTCGATTTCAAAACTTAATTACTTTTTCTTTTTTTCTTTTTATTTGCAGCTTAGTGTGCCTGAAGCTATTTTCGCGATAGTAATTCTATTTAACTTAAGCTATTCAATATTTAAATGTGAAAATTGCTTTAATATCGTTCTGATTTGCTTCTAATTTGGCATACTTATGTAACTTGATGTATTATCACTACCGCGGGATTTTTATGATTTCTGGTTTTGATCGTAACGCCCTACAGCACCTCACATATCGAACCCAGCATCAAGAAATGTATTTATGAAAGACAGTGTCAAAAACTGCATTACTAGAATTTTACAAGAAGGAAAATTATCATCAGATTATTTCATAAATCTGTAACAACAAGTTGCGTAAGACAAAATGTATATGACAAGCAAACAGGATATTATAAAACTGTTATTCAAGCATATGTTATGTAACGATTACAGCAATGACTTTTCCGGGTAGCCCGCAGCAAAAAAGAGCAAGGTATCTGAATTCCACGGGCCATCGTGTTATCGTGTCTCGATCACCAGTGGAATTCCAGAGAGTACCTCCGCACCCAGAATTGGGAAAACAAGGTGTAAAGTGTAATATTGGTACTTCCAAGAAAGAGTTCTCAAAATGCTCTTGATCGAATCACATCGACAGTACCTAGTGCTACCATATCTATCTTAGAAGCTTTCCTGTGGTCTATCCGGTAAGTCGGAAACACTCTGTAGAAATGTATTTTAAAACTTTAGACTTAAACCTTTTCTCTCAAATCCTCTCGCTTATTATTATTTTCCATAGCTGCATCCTATTTCTTGATCTCAGTATAATTAAACACGGGCGCAGGATCCGTTGCGGGATTATAACAAAAACCCTCCTTTGGATTGACTTTTCATAAGTCACTGGTCTCTTGGGTATTGCAACCTATAGGGGAGGAATGACTTTAGGTAATCCTCCTATCACGTACTGAATGAAAATAAAACTGAAAAGACGATTTTCCAAATGATTCACTTTTCGTAAGTCTTCTGCTGTTTTACTTTTATCAACCCTCCAAAGAATAGACTTTCAGTAAATCTCCGTTCAATATTCAAGTATTATCAGTCATGAATTATGTCAGCAAAAATCTATACTTCTATAGAAATTACTATACATTTTTGAAAGAGATTGTTACAGTTCACATACATCCTCATGTAACGACAAATTCATCATTCTAGTAAATTACGTATAATCCACACACAAGATCCCTTCCATACAAATGTTTTTGTACCAAACGTTAAATCCTCTCGCAATTTCCTAACTTAAATGTGCAATAATTATTACTCATAAATACCACTACACTGTGTTATAAAATGACTTACGTTTTGTTTTACAATGCTAAAATATTATTTACTAGTTGTGGTACTGGAAGAGAGCACACGAAATAGAGATAGCAGCTAGTAAAGATATATATGCAGTAAATACCCACATATGCAGCCTTGTGACGTAGGTATTCATAACAAATTAGTATTAACGTTGTTTATTCTTAACCATATTGTGTAACAATCAATGTTCCTGAAAAAAAGTAGAGGTATGAGGACAGTGCCGAGAGTAATACATTTGAATCCATAACTAGTTTAATAATATATAAATTATACTGAACGCACAGTAAGTGACAATACCTTAATTGACAATAATTGTTATTTTATGTCAGATCATTGTAGTGTCACCATGGAGACCTGTTTTCTTTCATTGCAAAGGAATTATTTTAGTAAATAAACATCTCGTTAACACAAATCATAAGACGATGATGCTAAGTCCAAGATACTAGTCTAACATAATTACTTTTAGATGAAGATTCTGAAATAAGAAGAAGACCTTTCGAAGAACATGCACTAATGGTCTCTACTTGAGTTCTGGTATAAATCTCATACACCAATAAAGAAGAGTTGAATAGGATACGCTACTTCAGAGATACACCAAAAGTTTGTGAAAGTGTAAGAGAATTGGGAGAGCCCAACTATCATCAGGAATGTTCGAAAATACTGTAATCTTTCGACAGAAAAAAAACATCGAATGAAAGAAAATACAAAATGGAAACCTTAAGACTGCTCTGGTTATCGCAAATGGTTGTCCAGTTGATTTCTTTCCTATATACAGTTGCGTAAAGTGTACACATTTGCAGGTGAATTACAATGCAGTATTAGTGCTATTGTAACAAACAATTCAAAACTGAAGACAAAGAAGTTTCCCAATGAGTTCCTGATCGATGTTGCCTGAGCTCGATGGGAAGGATAGGAAATTGAACTAATCGTCGGAACTTAAAGATTAAACATGCATATATCAGAGTGATCCTGAAAAAATCGGCAATAAATAAGATTAGGCGATGTGCAATTACAAGGCGACTTAATTGCATATCGCCTACACCAAAAAATAAATAAAAAATGAACTGTTATTAGTGCTTGGTTTTGAAGGTGGCAAAAGTGCATACAGTGTAAGGAAGATAATTTCAAGGAGTACAAACATGTATGTAAAGGTTTTAAACTTACATTATGAATATGGTTCCATGGTAACTTGCAGTTCGATTCTCATTTTTATTTTATAAAAATCTTAAATGTCCTCTATAAACTATAAGATGTAAACATATAACCCATTCATTAATATGGATCTCTGTATTTACTATTTGTTTCTGTCTACAAATAATCTCTGCGTTGTGACTATATCTCGACGGTTTGTAATCACCAATGCCATGAATTAATAAAGTAAACAGGAATAAAACTTCTAACAAACTCATTGATATTATCGTCGTTGAAACTAAAGAAATTCGTATCGAGTTGGGAAGTTGACGGCCGTTAACTTAAGATCGGCAGTGAGAAGGTGTGTAGATTCGAATCCTGCTGTTTGACTAAGGTCTTCCAGGCTTCCTTTCAATTTCACAATGCGAGTGCTGGGGTGACCAAATCTATGGCCCAAGCCACTATCATACTCATCTTTCGCAGAAGAGTGCGCGCCGAGGAACTTCATCTATTAGATTTCCGAAGGACTTGGACCGTTGAAGGTTCTGGATCAGTGGTTCTCAACTTTGTGATTTTGCTAGTAAAAGTAATTAATATAATTTCACTCAATAATTAGTTTAAAAAGTAACAAGAACAAGTAGGCCTATTCATGAGATACTTATTTTACAGGGAAATCATTGATTTGTTTACTCCAGGTCTCCCACAATCTTACTAACTCGTACATTAGTGTGCTGCGGGAAAGCACTACAAAGGAAAGTGTGCCGGAAACAGAAAAAGGTTGAGAGCCACTGTCTGGATAGTGTCGGAGAGTGGTGTCAAATGGTATTGAGTGCCTCTGTATCAACCCAGAGTATGATTCCGATTCCTTGTTAATATTTATAATAAGTCCCATTGCCAGAAGGTATATGCTAAACTAGAACTGAAAATCGTAATTCAAACCAATCGACATTCAACACGCTTCTCAACTAAGTAGGAGAAAAATGTAATTAAAGGTCAGTCAACAAGCGAGAGGCAGAATAGGAACTTACAATATTAATTGTTCATCCGGCATACTCGGTACTCGTTTTGACTTCTCACTCAGGTAAAAAAAAACTTTGGTAAACTTTATGAGTCAGTCTAGTAGCTTTGGACTTCGACCCGTCACGATTCGCCCTTTAGCCATTAAAATCCACATCCATGCCCCTGCCGGGACTCGAACCTGGGACCTTCGGGTCGTTGGTCTACTGCTGTAGACCGCACGGCTACCCGGCTGGCTTCTCACTTATGAGTTTTGAGTTTTGTCAATAGTGGGACATTATTCCTTTCTAAAGGTACATTTACCTCCAAGCCTCTGTACCGTGTGACACTGAGCTGCAGACGCTCAGCGGCGGACGCGGCCTACCCCCCCGCCGGAAATTAAATGTCACTGCGATCTTCCCATTTATGAAAACAGTGACATTTAATAATAGGCGGGGCGCGTGTTTTTATATTACAGGAGACTTGTAAACAAAGGAATATTTCTTAGCTTATGATTGGTTAGTTGTGTTTGTAAGGTATTACGTATAATAAGTGCAACCAAGTGCATTTTTATGCAACTAAGTGCATCTTACAATATGGACTAGTCATGGAAGTGAAACTTTTAACTTTATCAACTATTGTGGCTTCGTTGAATTCTTCGTAGGAGAAAGCGAGCGAGGGCCATAAACTTTTTGGTTTGAACTACAATATAGAACTTAAAAA
>JAGDQP010002823.1:414-46319 GCA_022664845.1 Lepisma saccharinum
TAATAATTCACATCCACATTCAATCTGCTACTGGATGAGGCCTCTCCCGGAGGGAATAGTAGTTGGTCTACTGCTCCCACGCTGACCAGACGTGTTGGGAAAGGAAAACCGAAGCTCTCACTGTGATCTCCACTGTCCTTTAATAACAGCAGCTCCCCAATTGTCCTGACGATGCTATAATATATATGTATCACATGTATTATCATATCCAGCAATTGTCTATCCACTCCGCCTTTTTTTCCACATTATCTGCTATCCTGACCCATGTTGCTCAGACTGAAAACCCCTTGATTTCATCTACCAATCTTGCATTTGGGCGTCGTCTCGGTCGTTTCTTTTTGTTTAGGAATCCAATGTAGTACATTTTTCGTCCACCTTCCATCTGTTCGTCTAACTATGTGACCGGCCCATTTCCTTCGCAATCTTGATTACATCCTCTACCTTTGTTTGTGCGCGAATCCATTCACTTGTCTTCCTGTCCCTCCTGGTTATTCCTAGCATGCATCTCTACATTACTCTGTGTTACTCTCAATCCTTTGAGTCGTTTGCGCGTCATCAGTCAACTTGGCATTCGATGTTTTGAGCTGACCTAGGTAAATATACTCATCAACTATGCCTATTGTCTCTCTGCTAATCTTTATTTTCCTCTTTGCAGCATGTTGATTGTATATTACTTTTGTTTTACTTAAATTCATTTTAAGCGCTATTTTCGAACTATCATTACACAGTTCTTCTATTCTGGTTTGTAGTTCTTCTGCACTTGAAACAAACATGACTATATAATCAGCGAACCGTAGGTGATGAAGATATTCTCCATTAATTTTGGAACACCCTCTCCAGGACCGCACAAAACAGTTTTGGAGAAATTGAATCTCCTTGCTAACTTAAAATTTTCCACTTTCTTGATGTAGTCTAATTACAGATGTGGCAGTCGAGTAAATGTGTCGCAATATCTTGATGTATGCATTTTCTATGCCTTGATGTTCAAGTGATTTCAGTACTGCTGACAAGGAGACCAAATCAAAAGCTTTTTCAACATCTACGAATCCCAAATATAGTGGAAGTTCATATTCATTATTTTTTTCCATAATTTTATATATATATATATATATACATACATACATAAAATAATTGAAATTCGATTGTTCTTTATAGATTTAATTTTTGTGTTGGTAATTGAAATCTAAGAAGTTGTTCTTTGTTGTGCTTCAAAAGCCGTAAAATATATTACTTTCGAAACCAACTTGTAATTGTGAAGTTATGCGATCGTAGAATATCGTTACCGGTGATGAATATGAGCACATTAAGGAGTTCGTCAGTACTACTTGATGTGCGTCTTGCATGTGTGTTTTAGTTCTTTGACCAGGTTTTATTTCTTTACTGGTTTCTTTATGTGGCTGAGTTAGGGCCATTAAGTTCGTTTTGTTCTACTGAACCATATAGAACGTGGCTAAGACTATATATGTAATACATAACAGCAAATTAAGATGTAGCAACGATCTCATAAAAAGGTAGTTTTGAATTAAGTGTCTAGAAACTTCAGGTTAGTTTCTCGATAATGAAAGGATTTGTGCATTCGCGCAACATTCGATATTAGTAGAATTTGTGGTGAACGTAACGTTTGTCATTTAGAATTTCCAATTCAGGCTGTTGGCGGAATTCAGTAGTTTTGCATGAGAACATTCTGCTAAGTATTTTTCGTGACAATTTTCTAGCGGGTGCGTTGAAAGTTCCATTTGTTTGCTATAATATATTATGTTTACAATAAATGGGGTGGTTGTGCTGTATTTTGATTCAGTCTTAGTTTTTGTCAAGATGGTCAGCATCTCCTATATATATATATATATATTTATTTTAAAAAGGAGATTTTAAAAATATTGGGTTGAACAAGACAACGGCCATGAATTTTATGGCAGCAGGAGTAACATACGTGGTGGTTTCGTGTGGAGTGGGGTGTGACGTGTACCGCTTCTCCCCTCTTTTCCGTGTCTGAGAGTTCAATGTCTCCAGTAGCGGCTTTCACCCGTTGCCTAAAGAGCCAATTCACATCACTCGTTTGTATATATATGTGTGTGTATTTAAATTGGATGCTTATGTCTCACAAGTGGAAGAGCAATGTAGTAAATGTAATGAGACCTTGTGTATGGCATGTTGGGAATCTTGCAGAATCACAGGGATTCCATCACACATGGCTTCAGCTACTTGGGTATGGGCACCTGAAAAGTTTGTCATACCCCTAAATTACGCCTGGAGGACGCATGCTTGGACAGACTTAGTCAATGCAAGTTTTTCAATATATTTTGAATTTATGCCGTTAATAAGAATAACATAGTTTTCGATAACTGAAAATATTAGAGGTGTTTCTTTCTTTATGATACCGGTACTATCTACGATAGTTACCACACTATCAACAGTCATGACATTTTACGGCATTAATTTCACATGAGATAGGCTGAGTAGTTTATAGTATAATAGGCTGAGTAGTTTATAGTATAAGGTATACATACAAAGCATATAGGCTTAGTATGGCAACCAAAGTCCATGGCTGTGTGTTGGATGTTGTGCAGGATATTGTGGGTTTAGAAGTAGAATGTCTTAATTATTATACTATTTTTTCTTTTTAAAATAGTATCTGTACCTCGGAGGTAATAAACACACGTCACTTTCTTTCCAAACTCGAGCTCTGTACATAGTTTTGTAGATTTGAGCAAGCTCTTCATGGAGATATACTCAACCATGTCATTACTGAACCTCCGTAGCTCAGTGGTAGAGCGTTGGCGTAGCATTCGGGAGGTAGTGGGTTCGATCCCAGGCACCGAACATATTGGAGAGTTTTCCAGAGTTTTCCTTAGTCACACCAGGCAAATGCCGGGATAGCACCTTCAATGTAATCCGTGGCCGACACCTACCCGAATCCTTTGCTCTCCCCTATCCCGGCGTAAGCCTTCGCTACCTAAAAGCCATAAATAAAATTCAATTTCAACAACCATGTTAATCTTTGTTTTGTAGTAGAATTGGCAATTGATAACACGATGTCGCAAAAATGTGGAAGAGCGTGCTCGGATCCACAACACTATCCACTTTTGAGTTTTGCAGGTCAAAAGTGGCACAGTGCAGTTTACCTCCGTACAATTATTAATTAATTTGTTGTAAGTATACAAGACATGATTTTAAGTGTTTACGGTGATAGTTTTTTTTTTCTTCTTCAATTATATCCTAAGGTTTTGCCTTTATAAGGGTTGTGGCCGTAATTGATATTTCAAACGTTTGTGCATCCTACCAAACAACCATGTTTTATAGTTGAATTAATATTTACAAAATCTTTCAGAAAGTTTTGCTGCATTGAAGAAAGATTTTGTTTCAATGAAATTGGTAGTTTTGGAATTTGTTTAATTTTTGTGCAATACAAGTTTACAGAACATTTCAACTCACAGAAGCCTTAGCTTATGTGTGAGTTTGCTCTTGTCTGGTTACCCATAACAAACTATTTACGCAATATTGCTTCTACATCATTGTCATTTAGTCTGTCTAACCAACTCAAAACGAGTTTTTTTTAAAATCGGCTTGTTTGTTTTTCTTTTCTAATGTATATAGGTGTTTTATTGAATTGACTGAGAAACTCGTAATAATTCCTAAAGAATGATATATAAGGTGGGGGGTCGAATATGGCCCACCTTAACTTTGTTGATTTTTTTTCACTACGAAGGACTATTTATTCGTGCGAATTGACGGAACCATCAAGTTGCGAGACTATCTGGGCAAATGAAAAATAAAAATCTGCTTCCTAGAAATGACGTATAAAAATGTAATAAATCCAAAACTTAAAATGTTATCAGTGGGCTGTATTGGGAACATGGTGTTCCCAATATGGCCTGCTATTAGGGATGTACCGATATATCTGTATCGGTGATATCGGCCACTTTTTGGAGTATTGGTATCGGCAAATTGACACCAATACTTACCGATACATTTTCCGAATTATTTTAAATTCGTTTAATATTAACAACAGTGACACTCATCTTTCATGGGTCTCTTTAGACTTAAAATTCGTCTAAATGATTATCGATGGTATAATCGATTTCTTTATGCATGTGTGCGCCTTTGATCTGCACTACTCAAATGATATTTTTAGTCCGTCCATGCCAAAATAGTAGCTCATATTAGAAAGAAGTAGTAGTAACTGAAGGAAAGCCAAAGGTAACTTCAGTCAGGAAAGCACACCCGGGATTCGAATTTCGGATCTCAAACGAGTTAGAGGTTTCGATTAAGAACAAACTGCTTTGCAAGTGAACCAGTCTACTCCCACTTTGTCAGTATTTTACTTACATATTAGAAAAGGTAACGGTGTTCCCTGTACAATGCGCACGCGCCGGGAACAGCGCATGGGGGACTCCACATATTCTCAGCCTATGGCATAAGGTAGAGTGGGTGGTCACTGGTTAGTTCCACGCTCATCCGCCTTTATCTCCCAAAGTGCCCAGGAGTACAAATGACAATTCGGTACTCAGTTTGATAATATATAATATGCTTTCTGTGTCTAACGTAATATGAAATTCTGCTTTATATTTTTGTATGTGAAATTTTGGCCTTATATCTAATATATACAGAAGGTTGATCCGTCTCTGTGTCCGATTTTGACGTCTCACCTACCTTATGAAAAACCACGGGACCCAATCGGTTGCCTTCGATGTGAGCACCATATGACTGATGACTATTTCATGAACTAGCTGGCGATGTCGGACGAAACCTACTTCCACCTCATAAATAAGCACATTTTTTTATTATTGGGACGAGTATAAGGCAACCAAGTAACCGTGTGGTGTGTGAAGAAACTACAGCAGGTTAAGTGCAATTTCTAACAAGACTGAGCGAATGTTTCAGTATTCCATACAGCACTGATTTTACGTGAAGTAAATAACATAAACTAAACTAAGCTGGGCTGCGAGTTAGCCACTTAAGACAGTGGTTTTCAACCGCCGGTCCTTGGCAAGTTGATACATTTAATTATTTGACACTTATTTTTTGTTAAAGTTTGCTTTTCCTTTCCAAAAACAACTAGAATCTGAAGATGTGTTGGCATATTTGGAACGCCAAATAAACCTATAACTTACTATCATCTTCCCGGTTCTTGAAAGTTATTCCCTGTATAATTTTCCGGTCCATGAGTATTAAAAAACACTGCCTTCAGATTATTGGTCTGTCAGACGGTGTCGTCCCAAAACGCCCTGCTTGGGGAATTCACTGTTTTTAGTGCCAAAACGCCCTTCGGGGAAGAGCAGATCTTATCAGTTCAGAAATACCCTGTAGATGCGTGCCAAAACGCCCTTTCACCTTTCCAGACAGCCAGTCGTTCGTGATTGTTAAGCAACAACGCAGACATGGTTGTGGTTTATTTGTTATGTAAAATTGTGTTGAGGCTTTATATTATTCGCATCGGCAAAATGTGTGCGAGGTCTCATATTTCACGTTGGTAAGTAATGTGTTTCTTTATACGCAATCATCATCATCCTCATATTCAACCGTTTTCTATCCACTTCTGGTCTTCCCCTTTTCTTTCCACATATCTCGGTCTGCTGCTATCCTCATCCATGTAGCTCCTGAAAAACGCTTGATTTCATATACCCATCTTACATTTGGACGTCGTCTCGGTCGTTTCTTTTCTCTTGGAATCCACTGTAGTACACTTGTCGTCCACCATCCATCTGTTCGTCTTCTTATTTGACCGGCCCATATCCATACACTTCATCATCTTCGCAGTCTTGAATACATCCTCTACCTTCGTTTGTGCGCGAATCCATTAATTCCTGTCCCTCTTGGTTGTCTTCCTGTCCCTCCTGGTTATTCCTAGCATGCATCTCTCCACTGCTCTTTGTGTGACTCAATTTTTGAGTCGTTTGCACATTCAATGTCCAAGTTTCTCAGCCTTTATAAGTCGTAGTACATTTTAAATGTCCTGTCTCGAAACGCCCAACAGTTCAAAATCACATTCGTTTCGTTTCAGAACGTGGTTTTGCCTGATATGGAATCAGTGGGTACGTCGAAAGCAACAAGGGAAGAGATTGCTTTTGTTAGTTGGACATAGGTACAACTTAAACACGGAAAGAAAGAATAGATCAAAATACTGGGTGTGCGTCAATAAATATAGAAAGGACAATGCATAAAGAGGTAGTGTGACCTTAGGTGAAGATGTTATTTCATCAGCTAATCCACATAAATGTATTGCTGACATGGCGAAGGTAGAGGTTCTGAAATTCAGAGTCAATTGTAACAAGCGAGCCAATACGCTGCAGACAAATTCATGAGAAGGCTGTTGAGGTGTCTACGTTACGTGGCAAGTAGAACTTCTGTGACGAGTTGCTCTCCGCAACAATGAAATCCATAACAGGGAAAAGGAATATAGGAACCGCTTAGGAATATAGTTGGGATGGGATGTGAAGTAAAATAATTAATTTCATCTTCTCCATATCCCTGGGTGTTCCTGTGAGGCTCCTATATTGAAAAAGTGAAATGGCGTTTTGGCACGCATCTGCAGGGTATTTGTGAACTGATAAGATCTGCTCTTCCGTGAAGGGCGTTTTGGCACTAAGTCTGTCAGACTTATGTATTACTTTAAACTTCGGGTTACGGGGTCAGCATAACACCTCTTCGTAGCCGTGTGTCTTGACTTCCGCGACCGCTGCTTCTTTTATTCAAGTAGTTCCCCAGTTGTTCTCATGATGCTGGATCAGTGCCCACCGGGAATCGAACCTGGGACCGTTTGCACTGAAATCGAGCGCGCTACCGAGTAGACACGAAAGAGGCTCTAAATTAGATTACATAGGATAGTTAACTTTCACTCTCAGATTGTACATGCTTTTTGTTGTTGTAAGTCGGGAAGATCAGTAGCCGGTTAACTTGCCTGAAGTTTCCAGCTTCACCGGTATTTCAGTGTGCCTAATGCATTGCATGTTCTTTTGTTAAAGCGACAAATTTAATTTCACTTTAAAGTTGGTGCAATTCACTAGTTTAAATTCTTGTTCGTATTTGATTAAAGTCTGAGCATTTTTACGTTTTACTTTTTTTTTAAGTTGTAAGTTTATGAAAATTGTCATCCATAAGATAGAAGGGAGATACTGTGAGGAAATTTACTGCATCTTGTGTAAGCAGTCAGGATATCCGGGATGCTGGTTAAGAGAGACCTTATTTTGGCAGATTGGTATGGTAGCGTTCTACTGGTTCTACCATTTTTATTTTGGAATCTAGGTTTTCCAAATTCTGAGTATTTTTTCCATGTCTGTGTATTTGTCTCTTTCACTCTTCCGTATTGAGTAGCGTTCGATTTTCGATTTGTAAAGGGAGAAATGATTAGCATTTTTTCCTCTCTACAAAAATATAAAAAAAAGATATCCAAGATATCCCTGGCTCGTTTTCCGTAATATCCCTTTGACATAGAATATTAGCGATCGTAAAATGCGGCATGTTACATATATGCGAAATCGTTCATTATCTTTGGAAATTTAACATATCGAATACTGGTAGGAAGTATGTAACGTTCGAAATATCATCCATTCTTTAATCTGACATTATCGGGGATTTTTTATTTTCCGTACATTTTGATAATGAAATGTGAGTTCGAATTACCATTTTTTTTTCTCCTCCAGAAAGAGAGAGGTGGTATTTAAATTCCTAAGAATGCTTTGTAAAGCATCTTCACTTTCCAATAATTAGCAATAAAGGTATTTAAGGGAAAGTAGATACTATGTTTTACAACCGTTATCGATCCGATTTCTCTTCCTTGTTACTTTGTAAGCCAAGGGAGCGTGCGATGGTTATCGCTGCACAGTGATCAGACAATAGTTGTTCTTTTAAAAGAAGTTAACATTGCTTAAAACATTACCGCATCGTTTATAAGAATTCAGCATATGAGTGAGTGAAAAGTAGATAAATGTATAGTGATGGTATATCGTGTACCGTGAATGTTTTCATAGGTTTCTTATCGTTTTCTTTATTGAACGTTCTGTTTACGTGCGTCATAGACAGACATGTAATGTAGCTAGTGCTCATACCTGAGGATTTCCTTTTTTCTCAGGACGTAATTAAGGAATGAGTCAGACGATTTATAGTTGTTGTTGTTGCCCCCTTGCCCAGTGTGCTGTAGTTCAGTATTAGAATAAAAGATACCTAAAATTTGATCAATGAAAAACATGCTTTGTGTTGTATAAAACGTATAAAATCTTTTCGTTATATTAAACATCGATTAAAAAAAAAAAGATTCTAGATTGAGTACACTTGCGTACTTAAATCTACGAAAATACTTTTTTTTTTAACAGCATCAAGACTTGACCTGTTCTTTTAATGACATAATCTTCCTGGCGAGAAAACTTTGGGTATCTTGTGACTTTTTTTTTTGTACCTATTGTTTGTATTTACTAATTAGGGAAAATTTATTCTGGTTAGGATGTGACGTATTAGAAATCCTGTATTCCCAGGGATGAAATAATTTTTCATATATTGATTCTAACCTCCGAATTGATTGATGAACATCAGTAGCATTTTATTCAAAGGATGCCGGTTTCAATTCTAGGTAATAGTGTTTCCAATGAACCGGGTCGGATTAACCGCGACTTCGTGAACTATAAAGAAATTCAACCCAAGTTGGTCTGACCCGACATGCTTCAGAGCACTGCCCTTCCTAGGAAGTGGGGACAGGTGAAAGTAGTGGTTGACTAGGAATGTCCACGTCCGGGAAAATACTTTTCCAGTTTCCGGAAATAGTGTTTTCAGTTTTCGGAAATAACGTTTTACATTTTCCGGAAAATTTTGTTTTTCGTTCTGAATTTTCCTGAAAATGTGGCTATCCCTAGTTTGAACAAATTCACCATAAGCACCAAATATCAGTTCGGTCTGAGTCAAAGTTGACTAAAGGTCATAACGGCCAAAAAATTGAAACTGTGTTAACCTGACTCCATGGTCTAGTGGTTACGGTCGCTGATTTGGGATAACAACTGGGATGGGGAGGCAACACTCGTGAGTCCCTCTCACGCCGACCAACCTTATTGACGTTTTCCAGGATTTTATCCAGTCCCACCGGCAGATGCCACTTCGACAGAGGTACCTTTTCCATTTTTTCTCCCCGGCTGGCCCCTCCTTAAATTTTAGAACATAGTGCACTAGTACTTATAAATTACTATGAAATATAATGGGCAACGATCTCGGAATCTTCTCCATAGATGAGTGATACGTATTCAAACGTTATGACGTCATTATGTAAGATCATTATGGAGAAGATCTCTGGATCACTAGCCATTGGATTTCATAGTAATTTGTAAGTACTAATGTACTATTTTGTCAAATTTTTAATAATGCTCTTAGATATTGAGATATTTTGAAAAACGTTTTAAAAATGTGGGGGTTGATATAAGGAGATGTTAAGCGTAATTTAACATGCTTGAAATAATTGTCTGTAACTCTCATACTATTAGAGATTGGGATGAACAGACTTCACCATGTCAAAGACCGGTTGAGGCAGAGGTGCCAATTAAATATACACAGAAGCTCAAGATTTCTAGTGACTTCCACTAAATTTGATTACACCTTGATTAAGTATATCTAAATTTCATTACATACACTGTGAATATGTACAATAAATGTTATCATTGTATGTACCTGATATTACTTGCACAAGTTAGGATGATAAGCTTAGCTTCTTCATTTACAAACACACAACACAGAATAACTCCTAAATTAACTCACTGTGTCATCCAACCGTTCACCCAATAACCTCTGTAATATTTCTCGGACGAACAGGTGAGTTTTTTTTCGAATGTAGTACATAGCTTCCCCACGCGTCTTCATATCCTTACGTGTTACTTCCTCTGCATTTTCTGAATTAGAGAACTCACTTCTGATAATTTTATTTGACCTTTTATTCAGGTATACCGCATCTCTTTTCTTAGATTTCTCGTACACGTGCCTTTCTTTCTACCTTTGAAAAGTCACTCAAGTGGTTATGCTGTCCTTTTCCTTTCAATCTGACAAACATTGCTTTATTTTTGTGCGCAATCCTGTAAATTATGACAGCTTATCAGCCACTTATCATATAAAACTGATAAAACCAGAAAAGTGTGCGTAATCCCATTGCACCCTTCGTAATGGCTTGAAACCATGGAATAACCAATAACTTTCACCCTAAAACTGGCAGGTTCTTTACAGTCGCTTAGTATTCTACAATTGTGCGGTGCCCCTCCTAGAACTCAGTAACAAGTCCGACAGAGATGATCTATATACCGTTGGGTTCGTCATGGTCTGAAACGCTGGAGAAACTATAAGTTTGACTCTAAAACTGGCCAGGTCCTTTTCAGTCGCTTAGTATTCTCCATTTGTGCCCCCACTAGATCTCCGTAGCCATAAGTTGGACAGAGTTAAGCCATACACAGTTGGATTAGTCATGGACATGCGTGGGAAAATATATTACTTCGACTCTAAAACAGGCAGGCCCCGGCATTCACTTAGTAATTTCCATTTGTCCCTATGGCTATGACCTTTTTTTTTTTTTTTAATACGTTATCGTTTGAATTTATGCCGGGGTGCAATGGCTTTGTCTATAATAAAATCATTACTTAGTTTTTTTTTTCTACTCATTAACTAATGAAGTAGTATCTTTAAAGTGGAGACTGTTGGATAGTGGGTTAAAAATAAAACTATTTTCCAATAAATTGTGGGTTTTATAACGCTTAGAACATTTTTTAAATTAATGCTCATAATTACATAAATATATAAACGTTAAGTAATTCATATGATTATTTAACGCAATGTGCTTTCTTTTTGTTTATTAATTTGAAACCGCACAGGCTTTCTTTGAAGAAGAGAATTTAAAAGAGCATTTGGTTATTAGAATATTATGGATTGCCAGTGAAATTGCTGAAGCATTAGTGACGAGATACGTTGGCTTGAGATTAAAGAATTTCACGTGTAAAATATTTAAAATATTTTTATCTCCGGATGGCAAAACTCTCTGGATCGATCGGACTAAATTACCGTGGAATCTCATTACTCCCAACATGTTACAAAGTACTGAGTAATATCCTGCTAACTCGCCTAAGCTTATACTCGTACTGTACATAGATGAAATAATTGGAGATTACCAATGTGGATTTGGAAGAAATAGATCCACGTTGGACGAGATTTTCACCTAGAGACAAATCTTAGAGAAGAGATGGGAATAAGTGGGACTGTTCACCAGTTATTCATTGATTTCAAGAAAGCATATGACTGTATCAATACAATATTCTGGTACAATTCGTAAAAAAAAAAAAAAAAAAAACTTGTTCAAGTAGTGAGGATGTCTCTCAATGACTCCATAAGCAGAGTACGGATACGTAATAATATGTCAGATAGTTTCAAGATTCGCAACGGATTGAAACAAGTACTGTACTGCTGAACTTTGCGTTAGAATATGCAATTCAGAAAATAAGAGTACAAAAAGGGATTAACATTGAATGGTTTGAATCAACTGTTCGTATACGCGGATGATGTAGATTTAATAGAGGCGATATAGATGCACTACAAAGTAACACCGATGTCCTAGTAGAAGCGTGCGATGAGATAAGTCTACAGGTAAACAAAGAAAACAAAATACATTATAATAAACCGAAACAGAAGGAGTAACGGAAATAGATGACATAATAAGAATGACATAGAGAAAGTAAACAAATTTAAATATTTGGGAGCATAAGTAACAATCAAAAACGAGGTCACGGAAGAAATAAAAAGTCACGTAGCATCGGTCAATGCATGTTTCTATTCAGTACAGAAACTCCTAACCTCGCGTTTAGTATCAAGAAAGTTGAAATTGAAAATATACAAAAACAGTTATTCTGCCGGTAATATCTTACGGTTGCGGAAGTTGGAGCACCCTGGCACATGAACATAAATTACGAATGTTTGAAAATAAGGGTTTGAGAAAGATATACGATCCGAAACGGGTCGAGATGACTTGAGAATGGAAGAGACTGCATAATGAAGAACTTCACGGACTTTACGACTCACCGGATGTTGTAAGAATATTGAAATCACGACTAAAATGCCTTTTTATGCGTGTCGCGTGCGTCTTGAACGCTTTGAAATCAGACTGCATCCTGCAACCACTTTTGTACCCTTTTTGTCACTTAACGACACTCGCGGCAATAAATAGGTGAAAGAAGTGTTGCCAGTTCCTCTATATATGCGAGAACTAGAAAATGGATCCGTGCGTACTGAATTTTTTATATCGGGACAGTGGTCGAAGTGAGGCGGTATGCACCGGAATGGCATACCGGCTCTGGTTTTTGTAAGCTAAACGCATATCGTTACTGAAACACATGGTATATGTGTTCTTATATCAATTTCTGATTTGTCTAGGCAAATATTAGGAAAACATACCGTCTCTGTTTCTTTCCCACTTCGAACACTGTATCTAGTCCCCTTTAGCACCGACCCTGTTTGGATACCGCTGTCAGTAATTTATAAAGCCTTCAGAATTATTTTGGTGTAACCTAGGGTGACAAGATTTTTGAAACTTATAAATTTAAACATTAAAAAAGGGAAAAACAACACACTTAAATTATTGAACTGCTAAAACTACAAGCAAATCCTGAGGAACTCAGAAAAATAAAATATATATAAATGTAATGTATTAAATATTTAAAGATGTATTAAATGAAAATTTAGGAGTATTATTTTTAATGCATGAATTTTATCTACTCCTTGCAGATATGTCTTACAAAACGAGAACAACAACTCTGTACCAAGTCCTACGGAATGTGAAGTGCAGCAAGGACAGCAAAAGAAAGCGTCTGATGGAACTTCTCCAGAGAGAAACGTCCTCGACGTTGGATGCAAACGCGAAGCAGGAAGTAGCAGAATTTTTTTATCGACTTTTCCGAAAGGTGGAGAAATGTAAAAGAATATATAAAGTTAGCCACTTTGCCTTCTTCTCTATATTTCATAGACGCAGCATACGTCAGGCTAGCACTGCACCCAGCTAACCTGAAATCTTCGGTCTTTTTCGCTTTGTGCGCGAGCTGCTTCCGGGGAATCATCTGAAGTCTGGCGCCTTAGTTCTTGAAGTTATTGTTGATCGTTTGGTACCCTTCTGTATATTCAAAACAACTTCACCGTCCAACCATTGTGTGTTATCCTTCTCGAAAACTTTATATATTCTTTTACATTTCTCCACCTTTCGGAAACGTTGATAAAAAAATTCTGCTTGCTGCTTCGCGTTTACATCTAACGTCGACGACGTATCCCTCTGGAGAAATTCCATCAGACGCTTTTTTTTGCTGTCCTTGCTGCCTTCACATTCCGTAGGACTTGGTACAGAGTTCTTCTTGTCGTTTTGCAAGACATATCTGCAAGGAGAGTAGATAAAATCCATGCATTAATAATAATATTCCAAAATTTACATTGACAGACAGTAACGAACTTCTTCCTTTAAACAAAGAGTAGCAACAATTAGCAAAATTTACTTCTGGTTTGTACTAAAGAAAGTGTTTATCTATGTCCTGAAAACAAAACCTTGGTTTCATAGCGTTTCAAGCGACTTATAACTCTACGAGAATATTAAACACACACAGAATGAGCTTATCGTTTATCACCTACTGGCATTACACCCTATTGCACACGCAACCAATTTCACAGACCAGTTTTAATCAATTATATGAACAATGTAAGCTACCAGGAAGCTTTCAAGATATTGCTTTCTTGCAGTATAATATTGCACTTCCGTCTACTAAAATAGTCAACTTTCGACAGGCAATCCTTTCACAAAGTGAAATTTTACAAATTCATTGCAATGCAAATTTGCGTGGGGGTCGCGGACCAAAGGACCTGATTTTCTTACCGTCCCATGTCTTTTTCAATAAATAAAACCTTTGTTTGATACTAGACTTGTCTCGGTTCTTTCTGCAGACTTTGGTTTTTTGGGTGTTGGCCAGATTTTGAGTGGTTCTGGACCACTGTGCAATGGCGGATACAAGTTTTCGTGAGGAGGGGCTCTGGTAGAATAGAAGAGCGACATTTTCTATATTTTCCCGCTGAGTGAGTTTTTTAATATACATTTATCATGGGCCTATTTCGACTCATTGTTAAGTTTTATCATGGAATATGACACGAACATCCTCAATAAATTATTTCTAGATAACTTAGGTTTGGGGTAGATTTGTCCAGAAACAGATGGAAAGTTTTTCTGTTATTACTTGTTGAAATATTGCTATAAGAAATAAAGTATTTTGTATTGAGGGGAAAATAATGATATCCATTGAAGTTATGAAAACGCCTGGCGGGGACAGGCTTAAGAAGTAGGACTCTATATGTAGTGCTTGTGATGAAGTTATGCAAATACAGCCCATCCGCAAATAATAATAATTAAAAAACATAATTATCAAATATTAAAAGTTTATATTTAGTTTGTCCTTGGGGTCTGATCTCCTTCGAATTCTGTGTTGAACGTAGTACACTCTTAAATCAATGGATTCTTCTTCAAATTTCGTTTTTTATATTCTTCTCACGATGAATTCCAATTGCTTTTTTTATATTATTATTATTATTTCGTCTATAAAGCGTTGTGTGTCGAAACTCTCCATTCCATCTTCACAGAATACACGCGGGAAACCTCTGAGCAACACTGGCAACAGTTTTCGGCCCCTGGACCTCCGCAAACCACACAGGAGTAACTGAAACTGGTACAAAAAAGAAAAGAAGAAAACGAAGCAGAAAAATGATGGCAGTGTTGCCATACGTTTTGCAAATGAACTATATAGGAAGGGTGTTCAGCAACTATCCTGAACTTCTGGCAACACTGCAATGTCCAATTTTCTTCGTTAATTTTTCTCTGGAGGAGGGGTTGTTTATAAAACAGCTTCATGCGTTCTCTAGATCATCGACGGCTGTGTTTGAGAACGAGAGCGCAGGAACTCGTGCGTGATTTGCATAAATATACTCATTTGCTTCCATTGATTTATAGAACGGAGCGCTCGTGCGGTTCTCAAGTCGCAAGAAAACGGCGTTCAAGCAAAAGGGCTGTAAGGTGGACAGGCCATATAACTCGGATTGGAGAGAAACTAAGATTATATTCCATCGTGGTTGGTAAACCGGGGGGAAAGAGACCGTTAGGAAGACTGAGACGGGGTTGGGAGGATAATATTAGAAAGGATCTTCGAGAGGTAGGTGTTTGTGATGAAAATTGGCTTGATCTTGCACTAAAAACAATAGATCGTTCATCCACTGCCGCGGCTGAAACTAAGAAATCAATCATCGACAAGTTTGTATACATATAATCGTGTAAATCCAGCTTTTAGACCCGTGGCCATGAAATTACCGGACTTCCCCCCCCCCCCCACACACACACACTTCTAGTCACTTGTCCTCACCTGCTCCAACTTACCAATCCGTCAATCTTTTGTGGGTGGAGAGGAGATATTTTCACATTCTCTTTCTTTTGCACGTACCACAGCACGCACGAGCATTATTGATCCCAATTTTGGAAATCTAACTCCGTTCAAATTCAGATATCAAAGCTTTCTAACGCAGTTTCTCCTTATACAAGTGCATAAAATGGGAGAAAATTAATTTCTATAGGGTTTCCCACTAGAGATGTTGGGCCCTCAATGTTCATACCAAAGCACACTCGAACGTTATTCATCCCCACTTTACAAATTTGTAACTCCGTTCAAATTTAAATAACGAAGTTGAAATTTCTGCCGTATATTCTTCTTATGTTAAAAAGAAATTCAATTATTTTTCTTCCTACCTGAAATCCATAAAAAAATTAAAGGACCATATGTAAGTCTTCATATTCTGTATACCTTTAATATACTTTGAAATGTAATACTGCCTCAAGAACCATGGTTGACATTCAACCCTTTTCCGTGCGAAATAGCACCCAGAAAACTGGCTTTTTCTATTCCGACAATTGTATTTGGATACCATTTTGACTAGTTCAGTTACGTTTTAGGCATTTCAAACTGAAGGTAAAAGGAACAAGTGGTGTCAGTTTGAATGTACTATGATGAACTAGTCCGCAGATATTAAATTTTCCGTAAATGTCCGCAAACAAATTTTGGCATGCGCCGCAAGACTACAAAAATGACTGCTATTAATCAATCCTTTCTGATAAAAATAAAAGAAGAACCTTTATGAACTGTTATATAGAAAGTTTTGAAAGAGGTCAAGCAACCATTCTGGACGATTCCAGATGGACTAACCCCTTAATCTCAGAAATTGTAATTTTACACTGAAAACCCAAATATTAAAATATAATGTGAAAGATATTTTCAGGAAACCTTTTCCATTTAAAAAAATCTCCGGAAATTTTTTTGCTTTTCGGAAATGTGACTGTCCCTAAAAGTAACGCTTTCTTCGTCGCATTTATTCTTGCATATTGTCGCACGTTGGATCTTAAGGACACGTCATGTAACAAACCTTTTATACGCTATGTTCGCCCTGATTCTGCATTACACAACTAAATGCTGTTGTGGTTCTTCTGAAAGATGTGCTGAAATTTAGATGTAATAATGCTTTGGGATTAGCAGAACTTCTATACCGTTAGCAGTAGCAGAAAGGCATGCAATGGGAAAGGTTCACGTGGATAAGGAAAAAGTATAAAAGATTCTCACGATGTTTTCTCATACATTTTCAGTTCGTTACATTTCATTTATATTTTTAATCCACGTTATCTTTGCTTTAGAGAGAAAACAATTAAAAAAATGGTAGGTTGAGTTTGTTAGGGATTCATAACACGAAATTAAATTCTTAAATACCTCTGTCGTACGTAAATAGAACCACATACGTGCACTTACAGGGTGAAACGTTTTGAGCCTCGGTATGAATCCAACAGCGGATTTTTTAAAAAGATTTCTTAGTATAATCCATATCAATGCCTTGGTTACTTATTCGCCTCAAGTGCATCCGAATTTTATTCCTGACTTAATGTGTGCCTTACAACTAAATTTCTACTCGTTATTAAGCATCCCAAATTCCTTAGCAAAGGTATTACTCGTTCATTCTGCTTTGCTATAAAATCCTTGGGCACACCTGGCACTTTTTTTGGGGGAAGGGGGGGGGGCAATCTGAGCAAGTGACGGTTGCATGGTGGTCCTGCAGAATTATTTTGTGCGCTGTCCCTTGATGGTTTATGGAGTTGAAACTGAGGTTGGCATTTTTAATATTGGATCGTCTTCAAGGCTCTCCTCAGTTTTTGAACTTATCCGTTCGATTTGGACAGTTCTTATAGCTTATGAACTATATTCTAAGTACTAACTGTATGTATTTTCTATAGCTAATATACATTCCTCGAATTGTATATTACATTTCCTGATTGGACGTCAGTTGACAACGTGAATTTTTAGACTAGTTACCCAATGGCAGCATGATTCTATCGTTCGTAATAGTGATTTCCTGATGCTATTTCATCATGCTGTCGGACCTGCAGAACGATGTGGAATTTTAGTACAAGGGTAGAAATTATTACCTGATAATAATTTCAAAAGTTCTAATTTACATACTATACTACACAGTAACTGACGTCATGTGACAACTGTTTCACAGGTGAGCTCTCAACTTTTCAGCACCCTTTAGTTACATGAGAACATGCTGTTATTTAAAATGCGAAAGTCCGATAAATCGCCATACAGCCCTGACAATCAGATTACTTCAAAGGAATTTTTTTATATCGTCATACATTGTCATCGGATATAACACTATGTGCAAAGTTTAAGATCTCTAGCCAGTCTGGAAGTGGGTTAAAAATCGATTGCGAAAATTTGCACCTCACATCACTACCAAACCCATCACTGCCATTAGTGTTTTCAAGGTGTAGGTGTATTCCAATAGTTACGCTTCCTAGAAATGCTGGACTAACATTAAATGGGTTGAACGAGCTGTGCAAAATAATACCGATGTTTAAGCAGTTTGCAAAATATGAAAAAGAGAGAAACGTAACAAGTCAGATGGTGATTTCTGTCTATAAAATAATATAAATCTAGATCGAGAGATGATGCAATATTTTATAGATAGAAATCACCGTCTAACTTTAGACAAGGAAGAGTGGTCTTTTAAATTAACATTGATTTTTCATTAGCGAGGTTCACATTTGTGTTTTAACCCCCAAAAGCTAATTATTTCCGCAGTGTCAAAACTTAGGGCTTTGTGAGCAACTGGAAAATTTCATGAAGATATCTTAACTTTCGTTTTTACAGGTCTGTATCTCAGTTACATGAGTTAATAAACGGTCTGTATATTCAGGTCGACGTTTAAATAAAATAAATAAATAAAAAAGTTGCCTAAACCACAGAAGTCTTTTCCAAAAGTAGTAAGAGATGTAGCGTGTTAGCCTTCTTAACTTCAAGTATGCATATGCATTAACTGACATCACGTACCGGAGAGTAATTGATGTAATGTTGACGTTTAGCTTATCAGTTTTGCAGTCCGCCTTCAAATTAACATTACCTTTTTTATTCATTGGGTAGTTCATATTACAGTTACCCGCAGGTTGCTTCATTACAGTAGAATATTAAGTACTAACAAAAGCAGATAAAATAAAGCCAGTAATAGTTGTCTATTTGTCAAAGCCATAGTTGTCTATTTTCGTATGTATTGATATTTTATCATTTGCTTGTAAACTTGTTAATGCAGAAGAGCATTCGATTATCCGGATTAATTGGAGGTTCAGAAAACCGATATTCCGGATAATCGATTAACCCTAAATATAGAAATGTAATCGACTTACCGATCTAGTCTTCCGATTTCTAATATAAGGTTAGTTTTAATTATTTGAGTAATAAAACTATCAAAGGACTCGTAGAAAGATTTGTTGTATTTATAAATGAAAATAAGTATGTACATATCGTACAGAGTACGTATTAAAAAATATATATATATAGTTTGAACCATCATAGTATACAGTATAAAAGTTCTGTGTAAATTTAAATTGTTAATTTCTTCATTTTTTATTTATGACTCTGAACTTTCCGGATAACCGATTTCGTGATAATCGATGCGCTACTGGTACATTGTAGTCAGTTTCACCGTGATCTTGCAGATATTCGATATATATATATATATATATATATATTCAGAATAATGTAAATAAATGTGTGTGTTTTGAGAGGTTGGAAGAGAAAGTTGACGAGATTTGAACGTGAACTATGGTGGAGATACTCATTAATTGAATTGAATTTTATTTATGGCCTTTAGGCATGCAAGACTCAGGCCGGGATAGGGGAGGGGAAAGGATTCGGGTAGGTGTCGGACAGGGCCTATGTTAAAGGTGCCATAACGGCATTTGCCTGGTGGTCGGTGCCTGGGATCAAACCCACGAATGCTACGCCAACGCTCTACCACTGAGCTACGGCGGCTCGGTGAGATACTTATTAAGTTTAATAAGATATTTCTTTTGTAAGCTAAGCTACTTGTGCTCTTTTCAAACTTACGTTTTTTCTGAATTTGTTTGTGGTCAGTGTAATGTTACATGTGTGTCGATTATTTTAAATGTACTTATTTCAAGTTACAAGTGAATATTAAAAAAAAAAAAAAAAAAAAAAAAAAATGCTGTTTGTGATTCTTAAAATTAAAAAGCCGATTCTTAGAATTGAACATTCAGGTCCGTATTATTAGTTATGTGAACCTGAATATAAACTGTTTTATTGAGCAAACATGCTTTCTCAGATCGTAATGATGATAATAATAATAAAACATTATTCTCTCTTAAACGGGAAGTGACGCCAAGATTCCTCTTGTCACATGATCAGTGACGTTTTTCCACTTCCGGTGACAACGCAAGAAGGGGAAATTCCTGCTGCATTTATATGAGTTAATTCTGCGCGTGTGTTGTCTGTTTTGTGGGTGAAGGGAATTTGCTTTCAAGGCAGCCGTTTAGTAATGACAGGAGTTATGGGGTATCTTTTTTGATAGGTTATTAAAGGTTTTAGGTAATACCTGTTAACTTGTATCACAGTCTCATTTCCCCTACAAGAGTGTCTCCTTATCTTATTACAGAAAAGTAAATATGGATGTGATTTATTCTTTATTCGAATTTATGCGGAAATCTGCTCCAGAATTGTTTCAAAGGAGTTACAATAAATACTGCTCTCGTGATATATATATAATTCGCAGCCATATTCAATCCACTACTGGATGAGACCTCTCCCGGAGGGAGGAGTTGGTCTACTGCTCCCACGCTGACCAAACGTGTTGGGAGAGGAGGGCCGAAGCTATCAACTGTGATCGCTACCGTCTTTTATTCACAGCAGCTCCCCAATTGTTCTCACGATGCTGGGTCAACACCGGAATTTTGAGCCCCCACCGGAAATGGAACCCGGGACCGCTCGCACAGAAGTCGAGCGCGCTACCGACTAGGCTAGGCACGAGGCTCATATATATACTCACGTATGCCTCCCATTACTCCTGTCCCCCTTTCCTATACAGTTTTAGAATAGAAAGAACCAATGTTGGGACAGAATAATGTCCCTAAAGTGTCTGCACACAATCCTGAAGTTATTACTAACATTTCCTTAAAACTAATTGCACCCCTTATTGAAGGACGAAACCAACTTTGGTCTGTGAAAGTTAAATGTTTACCTCCAATGAAATTTGAATAATTGACGTAAAACAAAAAGGCGGGAAAACCCACTGAGATTCAGCCTTGAGTCATAAAGAACAAAGGCGATTTGCATGCTAGGAATAACTAGGAGAGAAGAAAGATAAATGAATGGATTCACACACAAACAAACTTAGAAGATGTAGTCAAGAGTGCGAAGATGATGAAGTGGAGGCCGGTCACATAGCTAGAGAAGCAAATAGAGTGACAAATATACTACATTGGATTCCCAGAGAAAAGAAACCACCGAGACGACGTCCAAATGTAAGATGGGAAGTTGAAATAGATTTCATCTATTACATCAGTTCCAGGAGCTACTTGGATGAGTAGCAGCAGACCGAAATATGTGGAAAGAAAAGTGGAAGACCTTCATCCACCAGTGGATAGAAAACGGCTAAATATGATGATAGAGTATTTATGAACTACACTAACAAACTTCAGGAGGTGATTCTCCACATCAATATGAAGCTCTAAAGTTCATTTTCCCATGCTTTTGGCAGCCTGTAACTCCGAAATAACGCACATTTTGAAAATTTGGCAGATAAACATTCGTTTTGTTTTGATGTGAGGAATCGCCTTCCGAAGTTTATCGGTGTAGTTCATAAACACACACACACTCTCTCTCTCTTTCTTTATATATTATATATATATAATAAATCACAGCCATATTCAACCCACTTGTGGATGAGGCCTCTCCCCGAAGGGAGGAGTTGGTCTACTGCCCCCACGCTGACCAGACGGGTTGGGAGAGGAGAGCCGAAGCTCTCACTGTGATCACCACTGTATTTTATTCACAGCAGCTCCCCAATTGTCCTCACGATGCTGGGTCAACACCGAAATTTTTGAGCCCCCACCGGGAATCGAACCCGGGACCGCTCGCACTGAAGTCGAGCGTGCTACCGACTAGGTTACGCAGGAGCAATATATATATATATTGCAGTCATTAGCAGTGCAACGTAGTGTATAACGTAAATTTTAATTCGTCCTGTAATTATCTAGTGAAACAGGCACAAGACACAGTAAGCTTTAATGTAGTGGGCTGTATTTGGATATCTATAAGCTCGAGATCTGATCTTAGATTGACAGGTTTTGGTTTTTGCATTATCACTTCTCTCACTACCACTGATCTCGAATCACTCAAAATATCAGGCGTCCTGTGATCGTAGTTTTTAAAATGAATGTATTTTTTGAATATGTCTGTGCGCTTTTGTATTCCACAAGATGTGTCCATATTATGAGCCGCAAGGGTCTCGGTTATTATTTTCAACAGTTGAAATAATTTGTAGCTAGATTTGGCTAACTGTCAGTGCACAAAGGCTACGTGGTGAATTTGGATTCTTTAAATTTGCAGAAGACCCTATTACTCCGGGATTTGAAATGTGACCTTTTTTTCGGCCTACTGGGTCAATTTAGCATTTCTGTTAAAATGTAATTGTGTCAGAGATTAGTAAGGTTTTTCTGTTGCTCGCCTGAGTATTGTTGGTCGTCTAATATACAGCTTTGAGTGAAATTTCTGTTGCTTTGCTGTAGAACACTGGGGATCAAAGAGAAAAAAGGTCATGGTGATAGGGATCTTGTTTGAAGAATGAAACTTGAACCTGCGTTTAACATGAAATGATTGAAAACACTTTAGAAGTTATGTGGTGAACAATATAAGAAAGAAATCCTTTGTGACCTTTCAGCTCCCACAACTCCCAGTAATACGTGATGAAGACTGGGAAAGAGAAATTATTATTGCCTGGGAATTGACTGTTGCGTCTGAGATTCCGAGTTAATGTGCTCTTAGATTCCACCTTTTATGCGACCATCAAAACGATGCTCTCATATTCTTTTAAGAGTCTTCTACTTCCCTTTCGTTTTTTTCACGTAGACAGATGTAAAGTTTGACATGGGACTGAATAGGTAGGCTTCTTTCCCATCAATTTTACCAGATAGGAGACTGCTTTCGAGAGCTTGTTGGGAACTTTTGATTTATTTACTGACTTGCTTCTGATAAGTTCGTAAACTTTTATAATAGTAATTCCGTTTCCTTACGATTACACTTTTCTTAGAACGGAATACGCTTCTTTACTGATAAAAGCAGATTTGAAATTTTAGACCTACAAGCTTCACATCTTTGGGTACAGTCTTTATTTAACCTTTATCTTGGATTTAGGAGGAAATAGGGAAGGTCTAAGATTAAGTCGAGTAACAAACAGCATCGATCAGTGAAAATCGGGTAAATTATCTCGGTACATCGTTTTTTTAAGATGACAGTGAAAACTAAAGTGTGGTAAAGGTTGGGTTGGGACTACAATTATCCGAGCAAGAAACTGAAGTTACATATACAAACGCACAGTTCCAAGGAAGTAGAGATTAAGGTTAGTTCGATGTGTTTTAATCTTGATACCATGGATATCCATGTACTTTTATTGTTAGTGCGTTAGCTACACCTACGGGGGTTTATGATACGAGTACTACTTCCATATTTCTAGAATAAGTGATGAGATTATGATGTATGTACCCCTCCTGCGAGAGACAATCTTAATTCTTTGAAAAATGCCTCCTTCCTCTCTCCTTACCTGACTTCGCTTAAACCAGAACATTCCTTTTGTACTACTACAAATTTTACTGTAATGTTGCTGGCTTTAAAACCTAAGAGAAGACCGGATGTGTTCTTAAAATAAACGTAAAGATATTATCCTCTGTGTGATGCGCACGCGCTGTTAACTGCTCGTGGGGAATGTGGAGGTAGCGCTTCACATATTCATGACGTATGGCACGAAGTGAGGTGGGGTGAGTGACTAGTCTCAAGTTTGACTGCTTTTATCTCCCAGGATGCCCAAGGATACCAAGGACACTGGTTCTTAGTTTGATACGAGGCTGAACGCACCGCAGAGAGCCAGACATGAGAGCACGAAGAAGAGTCTTCAGCGTCCTGGTTGGAATTTGAACTCGAGCCACCCTGCTTGTAGACATGCATTACCATGTCCATGTGAGCTACAGTGGTTGATAAGGATCCCAGTAGAGCGTTCCATACTTCAAGCAAAATATCATTAAGTGAGAACAGTGGAATGTAATAAATGGTAGCCCGAAACACCTTAATTTCGAAATATTTGTATTTTCGCCTCCAAACTACTGGCGTTTCTGCGATATTCTCTAAAATTTGTTCTAAGGTTTCCCTACTTAGTATTCAAGAACAGGTGCTGGCATCAACCAGAAAATACTTTTTCTTAGAATATTTAAAACCAAAGTGTTAAAATCATATACATGTTATAAAGCTTTTCAAGTATACATTTCCAAAATTACACTAGAAAGTAAAAAACTTCTTTTTATCTAGGAACTAGATATAAATAGCTATGAAAAGCAATTGATATTTTATATAATCATTAAAGGTAGCGTACATGCATCGCGTGCTTCAAATGTTTACGTTGGGGGTTCTGCATTATGTAAACGTAAAATTATTTTATGTATCCCTTAGAACCCTTTTATGCGTGCGACATTTGTTGTGTTGTCGACGGCATTTGACATTCGTCCAGAAAGTTTGTGCCAGTATCGTCTGTGCCTCTTCGGAGAGAGGATGGATCCGTGCGTGGTCGGTCTATTATGCGTATCGATGCATTGCAGTGAAAAGGCGGAGAAGAACACCATTCATCCCATCAATTCTGCAAGATTTGTAGATGGGGCAATTGACATCTTCTATCGAAAGTTGAGAAACAAGTTGTTCTCCCTTTTTTTTCTCCACAATGTCGATAGCATTTTATGAATATTTAGCAAGTACGCTGGTGATACTTTGATATAGCCCCTGGTCGCTACCTTCCTCATTCCTTCTCCACGTTGCTGCAATAAGAAATTACGTATACATATTGACCAAATTATGGTTTCCTTTTACTGTAAAATTTGAACAAATTAAATTTTCACAGCTCTGAAAATTACAAAAATTGCAAATTTTGTAAAGTAGTACTAATAGAATAGCAACAACTTCCCACTCCTTGTAATTCGTGTATTGCAATTTGCAAGTTAGTGACAAAAAAAAAACCTGCTGTTGAAACGCGCCAAGGTTGTGCATGAAGAACATTTATCAAACTGTTCAAGTTATACGTGCCAGAATAAAAATCATTGGGTGTAGGCATGAATATATGAATTTTTCAATTTATTTAAGGACCTTTAGGCCATTTTGACTCAGGGCCGATGGATGATGATGAGATGAACTGGTGGAATAGAAAGTGGGAAGAAAGGGGAGACACTGTGTTTGTCCAGCATAAAGTCCGCTAGGATATACGAGTTCAACGTATTACTCTTGTCTGATATTAAATGCATGAGAGGCCAGACCCAGCGATTCCTCCCCCCCCCCCCCTGTGTGGGTGTCACCCCCAAATTATCGACAACGCCTTTTTTGCGGTCAAACATCGATAGAAACCGTGGAAAACAACTTACACTCTCCCAATTTAGACTTTGAACCCCCCAACTGAAAATCCTGGCGGAATCCCTGGCCAGACCACACTTTTTATATGCTAATGAAAGTATAAGGAAAATATAACCAAAGAGTTTTATGTACATACGATGCTTGAGGTGTTGATGTAAAACAGGACATTATTTTTTTATCAATTATGTTTTGGCTTTCTTTACAAGCGAGCACGCCAAAAGACCTATAGCGGTAGTCTTGAAACAGTTATCTAGCAGATACAAGGTAGATTTCTTATCTCCGCTTCTACGTAAAGTTAGCAGGTGTCAACACCAATTGTTACTTCCTCTTCGGAGTTCTTTTCTAGTAGTGCATGCATCGAAAGTTTGTATATTCACACAATATGAACGCGCGAATTTGTGATTTGGATCAGTATGTACAAACACGCGGAAAGGGGTTAAAATGGCATTATAAAATCCTGAACAATGTATGTGTATTTTCCATTATTTATAAAGAAAATAAAAAGGCTGTGAAGTCTATGTATCCTAAGTAAATAAATCGAAGCTATGTAAACTTACCAATCTTAACATAAAGCTTTTTTTTTATTATTATTATTATTTATTTCGATAGTTCAGTATCTAGATAATAAATTTCTCTTTATCTCACTGATCTCACTTAAATGAACTTCCACGCAACGGAACTCCAACAGCCGATGCATGCGGCAAATGTCGTCGTGCATAAATGGACCCATAAGACTCCATATACTTAAAACAGGTTGGATATTTGCCGTTGTTCGATCTCTAAGACACATGTTTTACAGATTGCAGACACAAAATGTCGTTGCCGCAGTGCATAAAAGCAATCATTTGTTCCCGTTGACTTACAAATCGCAACAACATTTGTCGTCGACGACACAACGACAAATGCCGCACGCATAAAAGGGATCTTACTGTCTCCCTCGTGTGTTTGTACGGTGCGAGTGAAAGGTGATGTGTTTGTGTTTACATTATTTTATTGTCGGTGTCAGAAGTTGCGTGGCATGTTTACTTTGCAAGTTTGCATGTTTGGTTGGATAATGACTTCAGATTTGTGTATGTTACTCACATACTCAGCGTATTTATGAATCAATCTTTGCATTGATATTGCTCGGCTTATGTAGAAGAACTTCGGAGAGCATTTCTTATATGAACAATAAGTTTTTTTTTTCTCTCACTTAAGATTTTTACACTTGTTTCTCTTTTAAAGAACTCCCCTACTATGTCAATGGACGATCCCGCTTCGGGTCGGCGGTTGGCAGTTCCGGGCCATGTCTTCTACCTCGCTTGACAACCATCCAATTAAACCTAATAAAATATGATTTCAACAATTAGTAAGAAATTACAGACGTACTTTTTCTTGCTCCCTAGGATATAGTCCATTTGCCTCGAGTGCTAGTGATATCACAAGGAATAACCGATAAATGAAGGAATCAATGTCCGAAATGACTTCCTTGCAAACTCTCTCTCTCTTTTTTTTTGAATGAAAAAACATCTTCATGAGCATTGGTGGTTTGTTTACAGCAATTAGCTTACGTTATTTGTTATTATACTGACATTCGATAGATCTGTCGGTATGTGAAAATAATTTCCTAATCCTGTATTTAATGTTTATTTCATAGAAATTCTTGAATCCGAAGTGATTAACGCTCATTTGTTAGTTTCCAAAATTAATGTATCACGCAAAGGATCAACAGTACGAAAATTGGACTTGGAAGTTCTTGTATACAGTACATTTAAGAACAGATTATTATATTGTCTTAATGGAAGCAGATTAGATAGAAAATTATTTTGAAATAAGATGTAGTCCTGCGTCTTTTGTCCGAATATCGTAACATACAAGCTTCCGCAATATATAGGAATAACCATAAATCTTAAGTGTAGGTAATCTGAAAACGTAAGAGTTATTCGATGAAATAATTTGTATTTAGGGTTCCAAGTATTCGTGATAAAAAGCAATTGAGGTTAGCAAAGAAATGTATGTGTACATAAACAAAATGTAAAATACTTTCAATCATTCTTTGTATAAGAAAATCATTTTAGACTTGAGATAATTGGCTGTACCAAAGTAAAATACAACCATGCGTGCATTATCCAGTTGTTATTGAATTGTGGAAAACTGACTTGCCCGTGTGTCAGTTTCTTCTTGTAAGCCAGGAATGTTAGATTCTTTCGGCAGCAATCTAATCTAATCACAGGGTTTCGTTTTACGAATTGTTATTGTGCTAATTATTTTCTTTTGTCTTGAAGGTCGAATATAGGGGTAGATGTGAATTTTCTTAAATGTGTTTTCTCACGTCGACACAGGAAAATATTACTAAAACCAGTTGGAGCAAAGATACTTGAGAGTGGGCCATCCAGATATGGCTTGTGAACCACGCATTAAGACCACGCAGTCTCTTCGAAGTCCCTTCTTGCGCTTTTACCACAGTTGAGATATCTAACTCATTTGGCAACTTTGAAAGTAAAAAAGAATGAAAGAGCCATGGGCGTCACCTAACAGTTTCAAAGTAGTGGTGGGAATATGCCTTTGTCTATGTTTTTTGGCTAGGTTTTCAGCAAATATCCGAACGCAATAAATGCAACAAAATAAGTATTCAGTGCAAATTAAATTATACCAACAAAATAATCTCCAAACTACCGTCATGTATGCGTTATCATACTAAAATTAACTGATTTTATCACATTCTCTTAAAATCTTCATATTCAGGGGACAGTTATTAATCGCAAAGTTAAATATATATTTTTTTAATGAAAATTTACAACTTCCATAAGAATTCTCATAGGAAGCTCATTGTATATTGATTTATTTCAGCTAGTTTTGTTACAAGTTATTTCTTTTTCAGCTAAAGGATCGGCTCGATAAATCCAGTTAATCACAGCGTATCAGCGGTGAAAATCCAAAATTCTCTTTGCTTTTTAGCTCAGCAATATCCGTATACTTGGACATCGTTAGTCGATAAAAATATCTTCAATATATGTAAACTTTACTATATACACAAACTTTTAAGTATCCAAAAGTAATTACGTTATTTTGTTTATCAGAATTTATATATTAACTAATACAGGGTGTCCGGAAAGTCCTGCACCAAACTGAAACCACACATGGGGGTGGGGCTGGGGAGAAATTTGAGATAGGGAACCCGTGTCCGGAACCCAACCGTTACGCCTCTGTGGGCAATCCAAATTTCAAGGGATGTCCCATTTTAAATCAAACCACTGCAATATTTCAAAGCACTGAAAGAAAGTACAAAAAGTGTGCAGTGGAACATATACTAACACAGGGGAGACAGCCTTCCGTTCACAATGGAGTGATGCCGCGTGCACAGTGCTGCCACCTCATCACAAACTTATATTTTTTTCAAATGGGACGAAGGTTGAATACTTTCGGAGGTGATAGTATGAGTCATGAAAAACAAAAATGATCGTATGAACACTGGTGAATCCCACTTCGTTTTGGAGATACAGCATAGTGTTTCAATCGACGCCTATAAGAATGGGAAGGAAATTAATAATTCTGAATAAAACAGAAAAGACGCATTGAATGAAAATTTCGTTTGCGGAAATTTGTTTAACAAGTTGGTGGCTATCAGGAGTGAAAACATAATGTCACCAGGTTGTCAGTGTTGCCAGCCCGGTATAACATTTATTTTCAAATGGCACTACGTTGTGTTATTACGTATTTGGTATCCTATAGGAATGAAAAACAATATACTTAAAGCACACATCGCAGTGTTGCAAACTGAGGATGAAATATCCTAGGGCATTACTTAGTTTGTATAAGGTCACGGAAACTTTTCTGTCTTACTGACACTTTGCAGCACTGCGGTATGTGCTTTACGTATGTTGTTTATCAATACAAGAGAATACAAAATACCTAATAATGCAACGTAGTATCATTTGAAAAAATTAAACATTATACCCGTTTGGCAACACCGACAACCTGGTGATATGGTGTTTTAACTCTTACTATCTACCATGTTGTTAGAAACAAATTTCCGCCGAAGAAATTGTAATTCAGTGCATTGAGAATTATTCATTTTCTTCCCGTTGTTAGGCGTTGACTTTGGGCTCTAAGTTTGAAACACTCTCCTAAACGAAGCGGAATTCGTCCCATTTTCATATGAACTTTTGTTTATCATGACTCATACTATCACCCCCGAAAGTATTGAACCTTCATCCCATTAAAAAAAAAAAACAACATAAGTCTTTGTTGAGGTGACAACACTGTGCACGCGGCATCACTCCATTGTGCATGGAAGGCTGTCTTCCCTCTGTCAGTACATGTTCGTGCGCTTTACACTTTTTGTACTTTCTTTCAGTGCTTTGCAATATTCCAGTGGATTGATTTAAAATGGAACACCCCTCGAAATTTGAATTGTTCACAGAGACCTAACGGTTGGTTTCCGGACACGGGTTGCCTATCTCAAATTGCTCCCCAGCCCCACTCCCATGTATGGTTTCAGTTTGGTGCAGGACTTTACGGACACCCTGTATATTAAATTTCCTCCACCATGGACATAATTACCAGTTTATTTTCGTAAAGACCTGTCAAATGGACACTGTTCCTTTTCTGAATATCGTTTCCATATATTTTGGGGCATTAAAATGTTAATATTCCAGAAGCCTTTAGTATTGAAGACTGTACATGCGGCAGTATAATGGGAAAAATAGTTCCCCTTTTCTGAGGTATGACAGTCCGTAGAGCGAAAAAGTGTCAGACTTCTTTTGTCATTGCAAATGCAGTTTGAAACTTGGATTCGGTACTGCCGGCCGGGTGACCGGGCTGTCTGCGGTGGTAGGCCATCGGCTCGAAGGTCCCGGGTTCGAGTCCTGGCATGGGTGTGGATTTTAACAGCTAAAGGCGAATCGTGACGGGCCGAAGTCCACAGTTACTAGACTGGCCCATATAAAAAGTCAAGTTTACCGAAGTTGGATTCGGTACTCATAAGTGATACAAATGTGAAAATGTCAGTAAGCATACAGATCTTTTAGTAATCGGAATGTAGTAACCTGAATTTAAATTGATTTAAGGCTTTTTGGCATCTTGGGCCCAGTCCAGCGCATTTCTTGAGGTACCATATCTGCATTCACTTAATGAAACTGAAGGAAAACTCTGGAAAACTTAGCACAAGACTTGATTCCCTCCCCTTCTCCCAGAAGATATTCTGCGGGTCGCCTTTGATTCATTGTCACTAGGAAGAAGACTTAAGATTCGAATTGTGTTCATAGCCTTTACGTGTCTTTACTCGGTCGGATAGAGTAGGAGTGAGATCTAGGGAGGAAAGTGTAAAGTGCAATCTCAGTATTAATCTGGTGTGACTTGCTCACTCTGAATGGCAGTTCAATGTTTTGTTTATTTTTAAGCAACAGTAGTGTGAATAAGGCAATGTTTTGTGATATTGATTGAAGACCGAAGTAATTCAATTCTATTTGGCATCCGCAGTTTCAATATTTAAGAAATTTTATTACCTACCTGTTTTCTTTCCCCCTGAACCAGGATTTTGTATAACTTGCAGTGTACTTTTAAATCGCTAACTTACGGTTCGTACAAAAGGCGCTTCGCTGTTTGTACGTGATGGAACGTGGCAGGTGCTTCTTGGTGGCTCTGCATGACCTGTTGTTGCACGCGGCAAACCGCACCCTGCATGCGCCTAGGTGCGTGACATTTTGAACAGCGCATCACGCACACCAAAGTAATGAAAACTCAGATCAAACATCAGTAATTCGAAAGAGTTTTAACTGCTTCTGGGTAAACATTTCTATTTCAGTAAAAGTATTTTCTGCTTTTTAATATATACTTTTACATTAAGCTACACTTTTGTGACCCATATAAGAATCTCTCTCCTCTCCCCCCCCCCCTCTCTCTCTCTGTGTGTGTTTTGTGGGGTGGTGGTCTCTGTCATAGTCTATTTGAATAACAAAACCCAGGAATATGCTTGACTCTCTCCCAAAATACTTGTTTTGGTAACGAGTGATGCACCAAATTTATTTACTGGACATATATAGTGGGTGGTGTCTTGTGTTTATTTCTGCTTGCATTTGCATCATGGAAGAAATTAATTATTTTCTAGAAAGGTCTTTGTATGTATCTTCATTAGGAAGTAAGATCTGTAGTCAGGAAAGTGATGTTTCCATTCTAATTGAAATCATGCTGACCTAGAAAACTAATATCTGTCCTTAACCTACCTCCATTTCCATTAATTTCTGATATGGAGAGACCTACGTTGCGTAGAAGCAATAATGAAATTTTGGGAAACTGCTCTAATAATACATGTGAATGTGTATTAAATTAACTACTTAACATTTTGACATTGTTTACTTTAGCTGAGAATTTAGAATACCAGTAATTGCGTAGGCGTATGACGTCATCAATTACGGGTATTTAATTTCTCAGCTAATATAATGTCAAAATGTCAGGTAGTTCATTTTATACACATTCACATGTATTATTGGAACCTTTTCCCAAAATTTCATTATTGCTTGTCATTTGCCCAATATCTTTAAAAATGTGAAAACTAACTCTCTCTCTCTCTCTCTCTCTCTCTCTCTCTCTCTCTCTCTCTCTCACACACACACACACACACACACACACACACACACACACAGCGTAGGTACGGAGGCCTCTTAAACGCTGGACGTTCTGTTAATAATACAGGACTTTCATTCGAAAATGTTTGGCATACATAAGCTAGACCTGATTGTTTTTCATATATTGAGCGAATAAAGCTTCAGTTGTTTTCAGGTCATTTCGCTGTCCGAGAAATCGAAGTTACTGAAGTCTATATATTGTTCTTTATACTGATATATATACCGTACTTTGTCTATATACTGATACTTTATATATATTGTTTAATTATATTGCGTAATAAAGTTTTGTACTTGTTCTTCCTTTAGTTTCCATAAACCGAACGTTGTATATATGGAGTAAATTGAATTTTCAAGTAAATTCGTGTTTCTTCCAATTTAAACCTCCATTAGGAAAAATTGGGACCATGCACTTTTGGAAATCAGTGACACTCACAAATGCAACCCATAAAAATGAAAACAAAGCAAACAGTTGAATAGAAAGCGTTCTTTATTGTTTTGCAAGTGAAAGAAAACCAAAATGTGCAATCATTTCGGATTTAGAAGCATTTTTTCTTTGTAAAGTACTTTTTTCTTTCGGACAAGCATTGATACCCAAGAATTCTTTTCTTCACAATTACTGAATATTGGAAAGCCATTATAACATTTGTGGCGTTCACAGAAACTGGAGCTACCACACGAACATAGGGTTAATTTTGAGACATGCACAGTTTCTCCTAAGATAAAAAGGTTACCTCCCAATTCCCCCGTGTTACCCTATCTGATTCGACAGCCTAAAACAGGGTTAATAATAATAGACTTCACTCGCCTACTGAGGTAGATCATGCATATCATTAAACAAGATAAGATAAAATTAATTGTATGAGCGGTAACAGCACTGTGGCTTACCCTGTCCCGAGATCAAACACGAATCGAGAACCATATCAAGTACTATAACATATGTGAGTATTTCTGGAAACTGGCTAACTGTTGAAAGGGTACTGAAGGTAGATGTGCAAAAATATTATAACTTCAATTGTGTTTCGATTGTATTTCATGCCTAAGTTTGTTGCATTCAGAAGTTATTTCGCATATTAAGTAGCCTTATTGTTAATCGACAGGTGCATTACGAGATTAGCCACAGGCGAATTTTTAAGTTTACTCACATAACAGTTTTATTAGGAAGTAGACTCTTAAACAGAATTTGTAATCATAATACCTTCGCACGAAGTTCTGAACAGCTGCTTCGTTTGCAAAGGTTTTGTTTTCCTCCATAGGCAAAAACTATTAATTACCTCTTCAGTACATGTTTCGGGATGGTGTGAAATATAGTTGTCAATTTGGCTTTTAACAAGGGTCTCCAGAAAGCATAATAGTAATTCTTAAAATAATAATAATAATAAAAAGTGTTTAGTAGTCCAGTGAACTTTATATATTATTTATTTCTAGTATATTTAATCTTGAGAAGCATAATTCAAATTTATGTTCTAGGCATCCAGAAACCATATGACTACATCCCTTTCTTTGCATGGATATTTCTGGGAAGAAGTAAATGTCTATTTGGGCTGTTTTCAGCCCCTGTGATTTTCTGCTGTCTGACTCATTTGAGAGTATGGCAGGTCATTTTCAACCAGACATTTAACACAGCGGAATTTTCAACCCAGTGATTGCGCTTGTATGACACTTCCGTTCAAAGGTGTCCATCCCTCCGAAGGTGGCCCCTCCGGAGGTCACCCCTCAGACATAATTCCCCCTCACCCTCCAACCTGGAGGGTGATGTGGAGGTGGAGGGTATCTCCATGCTGGATGGGAGGTGGAGGGCCAGATCAGAGCTGGAGGGGAGGTGGAGGGGAAGATCATAGCTGGAGTGGAGGCGGAGTGTTGCTGACCTCCGTGCTGGAGGGTGATGTGGTGTGTAGGTGGAAGGCCAGATCATAGCTGGAGTGGAGGTGGTGGTGACCTACGTGCTGGAGGATGATGTAGAGTGGAGGGCCAGATCAGAGCTAGAGGGAAGGTGGATTGGAGGTGATTCCAAAATGGACACCTTTGCTTCCATTTTGTTGAAACAATGCCGATTTGTTGTGTTGAATTAACACTGGCATTTTTGCTGTGTATACGAAATCCTGAGCATATTACAAGGAATACGGTCAAGAACTCAGACCGGTTTTCGGCCCGAGCTCGCACTGGATCCACCTAGCACCTCCCGCCAAGCGGCCCGTGATTCTCCGGTGACTTAAGACCGCACGTTGAGTTATAATTATAAAACAACTTAATTCACATATTTGAACACCAGAGCATGCCGGAAGGTATTGAAGAATCAACTTCATCTTATTAGTATATGTGAAATTCGTCGAAAGGAATACAAAATCTGTTCAGCAATAAACCGTGAGGCGCAAAGTCACAGGAAAGCCACCAGGCCTACTGGCGAGCGGGGACAGGTGAAACAAACGTGAGCTCGATCGACAAGCGCTGCGTTGTATAACTAAACGCACTCCTTGTACTACAGTCGGGTTATACGATGTATCAGAGAAAATGTTAGGATTGACTGGTATCGGGGGGCACAGTTGAGAATTTCTGGATGACTACGTATAAAATCGCTATTACACTATCGAGCTTGCTGATCAGCTTCCTCGCCTGAGCTTACTCGTAGAGCAAAAAGTTCGTCAAACTTGTCAACCAAGCTAAACAACATTTGGAGTAACTAAGCTCAACATCAAGTTCGATAGTGTAATAACGCTTTAAGGCCGTGGAGATCAGCTAGTTATAGTGGAGACGTCATTGTTCTTAGTTTGCTGTCATCTCTGTGGTTCTATGAAATTATTTCTTCAAAACGTGCGTTGGAACATACCAGTAGTCAGCCTAAAGTTTCCTGCTTGTGTTATTAATATGATTGCTCTATTCCTGAGGTTGGTATTTGTATACCTGTGCTGTTGTCATCCATAAAATGTACGAGTGTTGGACTTACGGGCCTTTAATAAAGAAAGACTAGGGAAAAACAGACATTCGAGATAGAACTAAGCAACAGATTCAGCGTCTTGGAAGAGTTAGAGGATGAAGAAGAAGAAGACAACAGCAGAAATAAAATACTGACCGAGATAATAAGAGAGACAGCCAAGGAAATACCAGGCACCAGAAACAAAAGAGAGCAAAATCTCAGAAAAAAACTAAACTCTTGATGAAGAAAAGAAGGGAAATGAAAGAAGAGGAAATTTACATAAAAAGGATTGAATATGTTTTAAACAATGTGATTAGCACAATTACTTAGTTTAATAGCATTAATAGTCTGAAGTGGCCCAAATCTATGCTTGAGTAAAAGTTATTGATCTCCACTAAGGCTAACATAATTTGCATGAAGAATTCAAGAATTGATATGAACCTGCATTTCCATGTATTGACACAAGTCGGTTACATCCAAGTAGCTTTTACATAAATCCAAAGAGTAAAGACATACTACCTGCATATATGACGTTTAAGCTAAATTATCTCATCTGTATATCCAGTGAATCTTGCCTCCGTAAATTCGTCTTTATACAGTAAAAGTTATTTCCATCACAATATTCTAAATAGAAAAGTAAAACATTCCCAGCACAGCTCGTTTCGTTATATTTCAAGACACACACACATAACAATCCTGCTTCTAAATTCGTTAAAACATAATTCAATAATAACAATTGCTAAATTCGTTAAACATAATTCAATAACAACAATGCCCTGATATAACTGAATTAAATTAAATTCACTTAGAATGTTTCAAATTATAAAATTAAACAACAATCATTCTTTCCTATTCTCACAGGATACATAGAACTAAATAAAACCGTATGGAAGAAAATAAGATAGAATGTACGAAGATATAACGAAAATCTTGTTAGAATACAATCGAGGAGAACAAGAGAATGAAGAAAGCCAAACAGCAGCTCATGATAGGGAAAATGCAAATAATTGCAGTTAAGAGACCAGACTGGACCGTAATACGAAATAAGGAAGAAATTATAAAAATTGAAAATTTCCACAGAGAATTGTGTTACTCCGAAGAAGAGCTAGGAAATGAAGACTCAGAAGAAAATGATGTAGATGTCCCAGATGTAATGAAAGAAGTGGTTAAAGTACGTGGAGGGATGAAGAACAGAAAGACGCCAGGAGAAGATGAACTCACAGCAGAGATGTTTAAATGGGGAGGTCAAAACATGAAAGAGGAACTTGCTAAATTATTCTCAATGTGCCTGAGGAAGAGAAAAATGCCCAGATGTTGGAATAATGCTGTTATCATTTTGTTGTACAAGAAAGGGGACAAAGAACGCGTCGAAAACTACAGACCAATTAGTTTACTGTCAGTTTATACAAAATGTTCACTAAAGTGATTTTAAATCGTATTGAACGAGACTTGGAGTTTAACCAGGGAAGGGAACAAGCCGGATTTCGTCGTGGATTTAGCACAATGGACCACATACAAACATTGAATGAAGTTATGGAAAGGACTAATGAATATGAACTTCCACTATGTTTGGGATTCATAGATTTCGAAAAAGCTTTCGATTCGATCTCCTTGTCAGCAGTACTTAAATCACTTGAACATCAAGGCGTCGAAAATGCGTACATCAAGCTACAGCGAAACATTTATTCGACTGCCACATCTGTCATTAGACTAGCCCTACATCAAGAAAGTGAAAAATTTAAAGTTGGAAAAGGAGTAAGGCTAGGAGATTCAGTTTCTTCAAAATTGTTTTGTGCGGTCCTGGAGAGTGTGTTAAAATTTAAACTGGAATGAAGTCGGAATTAAAATTAATGGCGAATATCTTCATCACCTCAGGTTCGCTGATGATATAGTCCTGTTTGCTTCAAATGCGGAAGAACTACAAACCAGAATGGAAGAACTGAATAATGAGAGTTCGAAAATAGACCTTAAAATGAATTTAAGTAAAACAAAAGTAATATACAATCAACATGCTGCAAAGAAGGAAATAAAGATTAGCGGAGAGACAATATGCATAGTAGTTGAGTATGTGTACCTAGGTCAGCTCAAAACATCGAATGCCAAGTTGACTGATGACATAAACAGAAGATGTAAAATGGTGTGGAGTTCGGTTGGGAGGTCCCACTTTATTTTCAAAAGTAAACTACCAATGTGTGTGAAGCATAAAGTTTATAATCAGTGTGTCTCACCAGTGATTATGTACGGCTGTGAAACATAGACATTGAATGCGCAAACGACTCAAAGATTGAGTCACACAAAGAGCAATGGAGAGATGCATGTTAGGAATAACCAGGATACAGGAAGACAAGTGAATGGATTCGCGCACAAACAAAGGTAGAGGATGTAATCAAAACTGTGAAGAAGCTGAAGTGGAGATGGGACGGTCACATAGCTAGACGAACAGATGGAAGATGAACGACGATGTACTACAGTGGATTCCTAGAGAAAAGAAACGACCGAGACGACGTCCAAATACAAGATGGGTAGATGATACCAAATGTTTTTCAGGAGCTACAGGGATGAGGATAGCAGCAAACCGAGATTCATGTATGGGGAAAGAAAATGGGAGGCCTTCATCCAGCAGTGGATAGAAAACTGCTGAATATTTATATCCAGTGTGTACGTGGACGTCAATCCCCCCCTGGATCCGCGCCTGGATATATATATACAGGGTGTACATAAAGTCCGTTGCCACCCAGTGTATCTTTGAAACAACTTCGAATAAGAACAAACGCAAAATCACGCGCTTCATTATTTTGAGGGGCTTGTATTTTGAGCTATAAAAGTTCCACCCCATACCCCTCAAATAGGGGTACGGGGTCAACTTAAATTTCAAGTGGCAAAGGGGGTCTAGTAATATATCTTTTGAAAGGTGTCGACAAAAATATTTTGCCGAAAGTTTCAAGTCGCTATGTTGACTTCATCAAAATTGACGGCGGTCACATTTCGTGTCCATAAAGTCCGTTGCCACCCCGTGTATCTTCAAAGCAACTGGGAAAATATATATATAAAGCACGTCCTTCATTATTTTAAGGGGCTAACATTTTTAGCTATAAAAGTTCCACTCAGGAGGAGTAAACGCATGTCATGGTCTACGTGAAAATGTCAAATGACAAACGTGGTCGAGTAATACCAATGAATACTTAAAATATATTTTAAGTATTCATTGGTGATACTTAGTGTCAACGGGTTTGACACAAAAAATAATTTGGGGGACCTTAAAATTTCAAATTGTTCCATATTCCAAATGGCAGTAAGATGAAAGTTCTAAAACGAAACTTCTATTATAATGGCAGTAAGATGAAAGTTCTAAAACGAAACTTCTGTTCTTCACTCAGACAGCAAGAGGTCTATAGTCACAGGAAAATCTGTATCTAGCTATTGTTGTCAAGATTCTTTTCGAAGTTCTAACGAAACCACAAGTAAGCTGCTATGTTAGTTCCATAGTTTTGTATTGCTAGGAACATTTCGAAACAGTTTGTTTTTCTTTAATTTTCTTTATCAGAGTTTGCTGATGAATGTAAATTATCAATGTTGTGAAGAGGTTCCAAATTGCTGACAATGAGTTTTCCAGCGTGTTCCTACGTACATATGGCTTAACCACTAAATAGTGTCTTTCCAGTTACACTTTGCTTATTAAAGTTTCGGAGATACACGCGTTGAATTTATTTATTTATAGACTGAACATGTAGAAACTATTTAGTGGTTAAGGCATATGTATGTACGTAGGAACATACTGGAAAACTCGTTGTCAGCAATTTGGAACCTCTTCACAACACTGACAATTTACATCCATCAGCAAACTCTGATAAAGAAAATTAAAGAAAAACAAAATGTTCCGAAATTTTCCTTGTATTACAAAACTATGGGACTAACATAGCAGCTTACTTGTAGGTATGTTAGAACTTCGAAAAGAACAACAACAGTTAGATACAGATTTTGCTGTTAAGAGTAACTTCTAGACCCCTTGCTGTCTAAGTGAAGAATAGAAGTTTTGTTTTAGAACTTTCGTCTTACTGCCATTTGGAATATGGAAGAATTTGAAATTTTAAGGTTTCCTTAAACTATTTATTGTATCAAACCCGTTGACACTAGGTATCACTGGACCACTTTTGTCATTTGACAATTTTACGTAGAACCTGACCTCCGTTTACTTCCCCTAGGGTACACGAAGTAGACCTCCATAGCTAAAAATGTTAGCCCCATAAAATAATGAAGGACGTGCTTTTGCGTTTTCTTATATTCGCAGTCGTTTCGAAGATATACGGGGTGGCAACGGACTTTATGGACACGAAATGTGACCGCTGCCATTTGCGATGGGGTCAACATAGCGACTTGAAACTTTCGGCTAAATGTTTCTTTTGTCGAGACCTTTCAAACGATATATTACTCGACCCCTTTTGCCATTTGAATTTTTTAAGTTGACATATTTTTTTTGGGGGTGGTGGTGGAACTTTTAAAGCTCAAAATTCAAACCCCTCAAAATAATGTAGGCCGTGTTTTTACGTTTGCTCATATTCGCAGTCGTTTCGAAGATAACATGGGGTGGCAACGGACTTTATGGACACCCTGTATATGTTGCCTGTGGAAATCCCTGCGTTATGTTTAATTCCTTCCTGGCTAAAAGGTTTAATTCGCACACTGCGTACTATTAAATACTAAAGTGACATTCAAATACAGTGTATAATAGCATTAATGTCGCGTTCGGCCAAGCTAATAAACTATACTGTAATATAAAATCGGTGCTATATCGTCAGACGTTGGATTAATTTTACGAATAAAGCGAAAGTTATACGAAAGCAGGAAATTGACGCATATTGTTCATTAGATTTAATTTTCTCTGTAAAGATCATTGTTAAAGACGATATCAAAATTGCTTTTAGGAACAGAGGAGGGAAATGGTTGCTCGGTTTTGTGTCTATTGTATATTTATGTACATGAAATTTAGTTTTACTTGTCAGTTTAGAAATGCAATAGTAATTTGTGAACATTTTATGTTTTGCTCATCAGTGTGGCATTTCTTAGTGTTAGTAAGAAAACAAACCTTGACTGAGTTGAATTTCCGTGGGCGACAGACAATAGCTTTAAAAGATCAGTGCTTGCATTGTCAGCTCTTTTATTAAATTTAATGCGTGAGCGTGTGCGTTCGTGCTTATTGCAGGAAGGTTGAAGAACTTGGTTGCTCATTTATTTGTTCGAACGTTTTGGTGACCTTGGAACTTCAAGTACCAGGTTGACTTGATATTTCTCTCGAAGCCTATAACAACCATGTGCAGTGTTCACGAAGTTGATTCATTACTATGTTATTCCTTAGAGAAAGGATTGCTGTATACAGTGGAATCTTGTTGATCCTTGTTTCCCGTTCATCCTAACTGAAGTCCTATATAACAATGTAGTTCGATTTTTTTTTTAAAGACACGTAGGGATTGATAATCTACAAAAAAAAAAAAAATATCTATTTTTTACTTTTACACGTATATATGTGCTATAGATAGTGTATACAGTTATATTTTGTGTTGTGAAAATAAAAATACTGTTTTACGGAATACATTTTTATTGTGAATACAATAGAACTGTTAATATAAACAGTCTATTTTGTGTGGGTTTCGGATTATCCAGTTCATTATGAGGGATCCCGTTGATCCTACAGTCGGTATTCCAGTATTTTACCTTAGAAAATTCTTAACGTCTTATATAAAGTATGTTATGAAACTGCAGTGGAAAAAGCGTCAGGCTGCTCGTGGTAACTGATGTTTCACCAGAGCTGTTCCCGGTCCGACAGGCGAATACTGGGATAATAACCACAGTACAGAGGTATCTTCATTTCTCGTTTTCCAGTTGTCCTCGCCGAAATTCATCATTTCACATGTTCGAGATTGGGCTTAGGACTTGATATGTTCTCTTAAGTTCAGAATGTGGGATAGCTATTACTTAGGAAGGGAAATTGGTTCTTGTAAAATCACCTGATCTTTTTATTTAAATTGTTTGAACTTAGCATAAAGAAACTTACATGTTTTATTTTCATTTTTTAAAAAAAGCCGGCCTGAGTCGTAGTCCTAAAGACCGTAATTGAAATTTATATTCATTGAAAAATATTGTAATGTACACTATGCATAAATTAATTAGCCGTCCAGTCTTTTTGTATTTCCCACTTTTTTTTTTTAATGTTAAGTAATAACTTTTCTCCAATTTTAAGGTAATAATTTTGGTCTTGTTTTATTATTGCAGGGAGAAGACGCCACAGCGGGGTCGTAGGTGGCAACTCCTCCCCGCACCCCTGCGGCCACAGAATAATGCCGCCACCCCTTGCCACACTCGTACTAGTCGCCTCCACCGTCCTCGGGATCGCAGGTGAGTTACCTTTTTAATCAGTGGTTTTGCTAGAACTTAAGTTTTTTTTTTTTTTTTTTTAACCATTTTATTATCTTTAATTCCTGTGAATTTTTTCCGTCTTTATGGTCCCAGGTGAGATATCTCAATTTCGTGGTCAATTTTTTACAATAACTGCCTCTTTTCTATATAAATTTTCTTGCAATTCTTTTTGTTCTAAGTATTGCCATTTTGTGAATTAGTTTACATATTCTTGTTTGAATTTGAATGTATTTAGCCTGTTGGCATCTTTGGTTCAGACCTGAGTAGGGTAAATGATAGGAAAAGTATCACAAGAGAGCCTTGCTTAAAATGCCGTGTCGGTATTCGCATGGTGAAATTGATGGGAAAACCTTGGAAACACTGTCAAGATGTTCAGCCACAGCTGGGTTCGAACCCACGTGTCTATCCATTGCCCCCACGTACATAACCTCTTTTTCCGATTCTAATGTTCGTAGGTCTTTCTTCAATGTTTTGTGTAATCTCCTGTTTGAAATAATAATAACAGGTAGATTTGGTTTCGCATTTGGTAGGCTTTGGATTCTATCCCAGCGGCCTGCTATTCTGATGGTTTTCCAGTTTCCCCTCAGTTACACTGGACTAATACCAGTTTGGTGCCTTCGAAACTAGGCCTGGCCGTCTGGCTTCCCGGCTTGAACTATATTTGCCTAAAGGCCATTTAATTTATTAATAGTTCCTTAGTATTTTCTTGGTGAAAACAAATGGACATTGAAGTTACAATACCGTATAAATATTGCGTATTTCAGGCATCAGTCGAAAAATTCGTAGCTACTTAATATACACTAAGGTTATCATTAAATTACACTAAAACTTCGTCTATCCGGACTTGCTAGCAACGAACCTGTTCCGGATAAATCAGATTTACCATATTTTTGTGATATAAACCCCTGCAAATTCAACAAATCTGCTACAGCTGTTAGTATTGAATTGAATTGACTTTTATTCATGACCTTTCGTCCTCTAAGGCTCAGGCACACTACTACTACTATTACTAATGTCCATCAATGCTACAATGCTTTAAAGCATTGAATATAAATATTTTTATTTACAACATTCAAAATTTAAATTTAAAAATTATAAACTATTTATTTATGAATTTGATTCCATTGTTACTATAGCCATGGTAATTCAATGGAAAAATGTATGGTTGCTGATCTCTTAAGATAATTTTAGAATAAAAAAGTAAGATAACATCCCAGTTCGGTCCATTGTCCAATCATTGTCGAAAAATCATTGCAATCAATTAGGCCGTTTTTACTAGCATTCAATTATATAAGGTGCAGTCAAATGAAAAGGTCAATTTCCATGTACAGACTTTATTACTGGATAGAGCTATATCTAATGACCATCGCTGTTGAGGCACTTATCCCACCTAGACAGGAGATGATGAATGTACTGGAAGAACTCCTCCTTGGCTTGAGTATGGAACCACTCTGTCACAGCTTGCTACACTTCTTCATCCGATCCATAGTGTTGCCCCCGGAGGTGTTTCTTGAGTGGCCCAAACACGTGGAAATCACAGGGACTCAAGTCAGGACTATACGCGGGGTTGTCTAGTACTTCCCACTTCCACGACGCCAAAAGATCCTGTGTTTGTTTGGCAACATGAGGTCGGGCATTGTCGTGCGATAAAGTTTGAGGTTACCCGGCGTTTATTCTTAATTGCTAGCCGCAGCCGACGGAACATTGATAAGTAAACAACCTCTTCTAACGTGCCACACTACGCCCGTGCGCAACAAATGTAACATTTATTATGGCCTACACATATGTGGATATCAACCGCAAACAGGACTAACATCTCTCTCAACACGTTGTCCGGATATTTGCAATTGGACCTTTTCATTTGACTGATCCTTAAAGATATATATATATGCGTTTTTACTAGCATTCGTCTGAGCACCACAATTATCCCTCCACACCTTGATACGCTTGCATACCTCCATCCGCTTCAGCAGCTGCAGTGTCATGTGCTGGAAGGCTTCAAGCACACTTGCCCGCAGAGCATCATTGTCCACGTACCGCTTCTTCCTGACGTATGATTTGATGATTCCCCACAGGACATTGTTGTAGTAAGGCCCGGACTTCGAGGCGGCCAAGGATAAGGGTTTGGTGAATTTCAGGACCCACGTCCTATCCACCGGCCAGGGAACAGTTCATCCAGGCATTCACGAACAGCAAGTCCGAAGTGGGCTGGAACTCCGTCGTGTTGGTAAACAACAGTGTCGTTGATGCCAAAATGCCCGTTAAGTCCTTTTTCATGTGGAGTTGCTTTGTGCTCCTTTTGATTCCAAGCTTTGCATCACGCTTTCTGGTCGACTTGCAGGGTGGCACCCAAAACACTTCCCAGGCGAAAAGCTTTCTTCTTCCACGTGATCAAAGTCGGACGACTTGGTGGCTCCTTACCGAACCGTTCACGAAGCCTATCCATCACCTGTGTCATATTTTCGTTTTGCTTCCGTTCATGGAACCATAAACTTTTTACCAAGCGCTCCTTTAAAGTGAAGTCGCTGGTATCTGCCATTGCTCTTCACCAAACAGAAAGGCGAGACAGTGAACTGGTCAACGTACAGACTTTATTCTCCTTGGGCAGTCACGTGGCATTCACGTTGCAATTCACGTTAGGAGCACTGTTACCATATCAATAATAAGGATGGGAGGTCAAATCTTAAATATCTTACCATCTTACACTGTTACACGTATTTAGTTCAGGTGGCCACATTGTAGATTGGCATTTGATTCTAATCGCATGAAAGAAGAAAACTGGAGGGGCACAATTGTTTTATACACACAGGCTAATTCTCCCGATTACATGAGTTAACCAATACTGTAGACAACTTGGCTGATATGCGAAGTTCCAAGATGGCTAATCCTTGTCTATGCATCTCTTTACTTTATGAATATCATCATTATTCATGTTTATTCTTTTTTAGGCTTCAGTAGCAGCCTTATATAAATGAATTTAAGGCGTCCGTCAATCTCTTGACAACTTTCAACTCAGAAACTACTAGGGCTACGAAAGTGGTTGAGGTGTGGTTCGAAATGACTCGGTAAGATGAGTCCGAAGTTGCATAGATCATCTCGATCGGTTCGCCGACAACTTATAACTCAGTAACTATTAGAGCTACGAGGGTGGGTGAGGTGTAGTTCGAAAGATTTAAGCGAAACATTTACAACCACAGAGATCATTCAAAGTGAACGCTTGAAGCCTGGTGGTAGCATATGTGCACAGTCCTTCGACTAGGCCTCGCCTTACTTGTTGCTGGTTTTGTATGTTGCACAGCGAAGTTTGTAATCTTATGGCGGAGTATACAAGCACGTTATACAAAATGAATAAGAATTCGCTCCCATGGAGACTAGTCGTGTTATTCCCTGATAAATTCTGAAGCATAAACTCTCTTCCCAAAATTTTCCTATGATACGTAGTTTTCGAGTAATTAAGAGGAAGTATAGTTAATGTGACTGCTCTGTAAATTGAATAGGTTTAACATTTGATATACCAGAGGCGAAGCTCCCGGCGGTGTGACAGTAGATAAGGCTATAGACTACTGTCCTACAAAATCTCAGATGTGGGTCTCAGTTGATTTATAATTAGAGTACATATGAAGCAATTTGTAGACCGAAAAAGACTGTTTTCTAACTATCCGATATTGAACTAAGGTCTGAAAATTGGTAGGCAGACAGCCTACAGTCTCTGTGTCACGTAGTCGGAGACGTCTCGCTGATAGGCCGTTAGTTGTTACACGTTTTAAATTGTTGTTAACCAACAAAATTTTTCCTTTGACACCATAATATTCAGATGTTTAAAATTCAGATCGTAACCAAACTTTGTGTATCGATAGAGTATCCAACAAAAATACTACATCTTTCTAGAACCTGCCCTTCAGTAGGAAATGTGGAAATGATAATGAGAGAGATCTGACGTGCGGAGAGTAGTAGAAGCATTACTATAAACGTTCCTTCCAGCAGCTCTGGTAGAACAAAAGGTAGAGTATTAGGCTTACTGTAGGAAAGGTCCGAGGTTTAAGCCCTATTCGCGACGTATTTTTCTTTTTCTTTTTTTAATTTCTGCTGCATCTGTGCAAAAGTTACGTATTACAATATGCTCTTGACATGTAAAGTGAATGTTATTGTTTCGTAGCTTTTTGTTTTTCATTTGTATTTTTTTTGTACCATTTATTTAAAATCTGCTAATTTACCTAGAACAAATGTGTTCACATAAAGAACAGAAACAGTATGAAAATAAGAATAAATAAACTGTTACATTACAATTACCAAATCAATAATAAGAATTTCCCGTGTATAATGCAGCCGTTTATTTATTCTTATTCTGTTTCTGTTCTTCATGTGAACACACAATAATTATTGTTCCAGGTAAGTTCGCAGATTTTAAATAAATAATGCAAAAATAAAAATGAAAATACAAAAAGCTATAAAGAAATACCATTTATTTTACGTGTCGAAGACATATTGTAGAATATAACATTTGCACAGGTGCTACGGAAAAAGTAAAATAGAAATTCACGTCGCGACAGGACTCGAACCGTTTACGTCTCACACGGTAAGCTAACGCTCAGATAGGGATTAAAGTAGTAAAAACGGCGGAAGTCGTCATCATAAGACAGGTCACTTGGGTTCTTATGTAACACTTGCACTGTAAATACAACGGCGAAAACAGCGATTGCAAGTTCCTAGCGTGGTGCAGCAGTAGTGCTTACGAAATAAAAAAAACGCGTTCGAATCCCGGCGGGCTAAGATTTTTTTCTTTCAAAATATATTTTTATATGTTCATATTTATTGTTAATTGCTTGAGAGGCTACTGAAAGCTAGGATGAATATAAATAAGCCAGAGCTGGATGCACACCGAGCGAAGCGAGGCGTGGAAGGGGAAATTCGAAAACATTTTACATATGAAATATAAGATGATGGCTTGCATTCTGAAATCCA
>JAGDQP010002823.1:46419-66603 GCA_022664845.1 Lepisma saccharinum
TTGATTGAATACAAGTTTTTGAAAACGCAAAAGTAGCCACCACTATCTCAACTTCATTGTATGCTCATACTCTTGATTTATTTCTAAGTTCTAAAAGCTCATATTTTACTCCAATGCATTACTCACCAGCAAAACTCTACAATGTTGTCAAAATCTTTCTTTTAAAATTAGATTTCTTTACAAATTAAAATGCGTATCACGAATCTGAAATAGTTTCTGAAAAGAAATATTGGACATTGTGAAAGAAAATATTTAAATTTCTTACCGAAAGGAAAACTATACACTGTAGTGCTAAATGAATTGACACGCCCACCCAAGTCCTCTTGTTGCCTTGATGACTGTGCGGTTCGCCTCGGCATGGATTTTGTGAGGTGTTCGAACTATGTCTACTGAATGGCAAATAACAAAGAGCTTTGTTGGAGACTAGTGCATCCTAAGCGCGAATAAATATTGAACTCCACATATTCTCAGAAAAGTCGTAATGGATTAAAGTCCAGACAATTTACAAGTGCTCTTAAATTAATTGTAATTACGCTTTCGTCTTGTGCATCTGCACCCAGAACTTTGTTTTTGTAGAACAGGTAGAATAAGACTTCTGCGGTGATTGCAGGAATTTTCCTTATTTCTCGCCGTAACCGATATGAACAACTATATTATTTGGAAATTCCCTTACAAACCATCTTATTAGGTTAGTGCTGCAATCATACGTGTAATTAATCTAATTACATTTAAAACAGTATCAACTCAAATTAGTGTTCACTATTTGGACATTTGGAAAAGTTACTTGATATATCCCGTAATATTTAAGATAAATGTCAGTATTTGCAGTTATCGGCAGACAATCGTCGAGAAACACCGAGTAATTTCTTTTACCTTATTGGAAGATCTCGGTTTTCAGTTTCGCTGTGATTTGCGCACACGCAGAAATGTAAGAGGTCTTTCTTACCGTAACAACAAGTCTAATGCTGGTCAAGTATTTGCTACCGCCATGTTGATCGCTTACATCACAGAAATGTTCTACTGTTTTGCAGTTAATTTTCCTTCATTTTTATTCCTATTTACTACAACGCATGAAGTACTCATTCTGGTTTTAAAAAAGTCGTAAAAATACTCTCTTCCACTTTAGCCACCCAGAATTATGATAACGAAAACAAAAACAATTGCTGAAGTGGAATATAGAAATTACACTAGTTATATCTATAAATGTAAACATACTTATCCTTACGTAAAATATAGTTTATTTCTAATTTAGACGTTTAGCATTCTGCCAACTGGAAATTGTCAGAAGTTTGGGGAATTAACTAGTTATAAGAACAATAGATTACTTTTTAATTTCATCTGTGAAAACTCAGGACTAATATAATAATAATGGAATAATCTAGAAACCTGTAGGTATTTTACATTGTTACGAAAACTAAATCAACGGTTAGACAATGATATTATAAATAAGATGAAGGTAACATTTATACATGTAACGTTCTGATACGTATTGGGAATTCGAAGCGTAATGTGCATGATTAATTTTAAATATGGGTTGGGTTTACATATTAGAAGTGTAACTGCTCTCGAGTACATGCATTCATAGGATCTGTTGCTAAACCTTACATGAGAATACAGAAGCACATATTTACTGTTTTTGAATTTAATACACAACACTTACACTTTTCTTAGTGTCTACTCGTAATGTAAAAAAGACCATTCTATAAGGAATGAGAGAACACAAAAAAGAAAAATATATTCGCAAACTACAAAAATTAATAACCCCGTTTTAAAAAAATGTATTCTAGGGATGGGATAAGATTCGATCTGAGGACTCTTCATACAACAAGTCTAAAGCCAAACCACTACGCCAAGAGGACCTTGTGGTATAACATCTTGATAAACATTCATTGATGCACCGTTTATTTGACAGTCTTTACTTCGAAAGTTAAATGAAATTTTATAACCTTTTTCGCTCCATTTCGGGGAATATAATAGTTTCTGTCACATGATTTTTGATTGCGTAATGTTTCATTTGAGTGAACATTTCTCTATTTTCAGTTTCAGATAGTACTAAATATATGGACTGTTTCGGCGAGCGAAAACCATTTCCCTATGTTGTCAAATATCTGACTTTTTGACTTCGAAAGTTTTCGACAATTTATCAATATTTAATTTTTTCTTTCTAGTTTCGTTATTTATTACTATTTTTGTGACAGAATTTCAGGAAATATTCGTTTTTACATATTATACTTCACAAGTATAACAATTAAGTGAACGTCAGAATCCAAGGAGAAAAATATTGTTTGTCAAAAACTGTCAAATAAAGACACGCCAAAAAAAAATGAGTATGAGTGTAGATACTAGTGATAGATGATATTGAGCAGACATATATTGCCAATTTTCATAAACTTTCTAAAAAAAAATTAAATGACTTTACTAGCCACCAAACTTTATTTGGGGTACCTCCTTCATTTACAGCTTCACACATTACATCGTGGCTAGAGTTTGGCATTAGATCCTTTCCAGCAGCCATTTTCAATGAATCGCTGGTAAATATGTGCCTCGAACTGAATTAGAGCCTTCGAAAGAGGGGGAGAAGGAGATGGATAACGAGAAAACGCTGCATGAACATGTTGGAGCTTTTCATGAAAAAATAAAAACCTGATATGCAGTAACTGAAATTTGTCCACATGCTTTTTATATAATCTCCTTTTCACATGTAACATTTTCTTTCTAAGCATATACATCTTATCCATCTCTTAAATATTTATTTTTTAATTATAATCGGAAAATTATATTTGCCAAAATGTAAAAATACTGTTGTAACAAGCTCCCGTCGCAACACACATGCACATGATAACACTCGTTGGTTGTTTTCGAAGCCATCAGGCTTCCTTATTCCTGGATATTAACAATATTAAGTCCCTTGCACATCTGCGCACAGTAAAGCAAACATACGATTCTCCAAAGGACTACTGTTGTTAAACAACTCGTTGAACAGTGTTTGCAATTTACTGGGAATGCATTTTCCAGTTAATGCTGCCTTGAGCAGTAAATTATGTATGTAATACCTGTTATTACCTTTATCACAAACAACATTGTGTGTAGTAAATGTTGATATTAACACACAAAAATTGACGGTCGCCGTGACCGGGACTCGAATCCAGATCTCCCAGTTGTAGGCACCAGGTTCGAGTTCGGTCACGGCGGGTGTCAATTTTTCTGTATTTTCAACATGTTATTCCTGTAATCTGTTGTCTTGCACTTGCATTGTAACCTAGCATTTTATTGGGTTTTCAATTAATTGGAATTATATACCATCCACCAGCGACCCCCCCCCCCCCATCCTGAGTAAGGTATTCCTTTTTTTTGTCACCAGACAAACTAAAAAAAATGCTTGTGACTTCAGGTCATCTCAGACCCACCTCGGAATGGGTAGCGATTAGCGCACCCGCTTTTCTGTAAGCGTAGTCACGGGCTAAGTTCCCTCGAGGGTTCGGAGGTTACTTTACCAAAAACTGTAGGTCCCATAGATGGCAGCTCGATTAGGACTTTAAAACAATCAACTGTGAGATAGGAACCGGGGCAAGCATCGAGTAATGTGGTGAAGAAGGTGGGCGCGTGGCTGTTTGGGCACTGGGAAGAACATCATCCTATAATGTTCTTCCGACAAGTGGTCAGTGGTAACACATGTTTAGGGTGACCAGAAATTCGTAGACCAAAAATAGTGTATATCCTATATATGTTCTAAAGCGTGCATGTATAAAACATTAAATACATAATATTTAGATAAAATAGTTACTATTTATCCCAGTCGATTTACCGGGGATTTCCCTGGTGTCTGAGGATTTCAACCCCGGCTGTTGATTCTGAATACACCGTAACCAGGGATTTTTTTTATTATTGTTTTAACTTAAACAGGTAGTATGTTAAAACTTACCAGCAACCACTCGTTTTAGTACCCCCTTCGTAATTTGACATATCGAACACCGATTTAGCCCAAAAACTTCCTCCTCGAAGCATGCCCAATTAATGGCCATTCCTTGACATAATTTACCACTTGCGTGAATCATAAAACATTGATGAACTTAGTATCTTTTGACTTTGGCTCTTCACAATTGTTTGAGTGCAATCCTTGTTGAATCTACAAACATCCATGCCCCAGGAGAGATTCGAACTCGCGACCTTGGAGACGCTTACTTGAATCGTCTGCCGCTAGATTTTATACGTAAGTAATTCAATGTACTTATCTCTTCAAGTTGTAATTCAAAATGAATATTCAAATCCGAAGCTCTTCGACTTTGGTAAACTGCTATTCCAATTTCTTTCACAATCTTCCAGCCTATGTAATCATCAAATCATCTCCAGTGACAGGCAAAGTTTACCTTCTTCGAAATCACTAGGTAAAGTGCTACAAGAATCACTTGGAAAAGTCAATAAATCGCCACCGCAGTTCAATCCTTGTGATATTGACATGTTAAGGGTGATTACAGTAAAAAATAAACTTGAAAGTTCAGTAAATGCACTCTTTCTCATGTTAGAGTAGATTATGTTTAGCTGCTAACTACATTCATTGTATAATGTATTCGGAAATTAGAAATTGTCAAGTGTTCAATTAGAAAATACAAAGATATAAAATGAGAAAAGAGTATAATTGGAGATATTTTCGAATAAAAAAGAGTATAGAGTATTTGTTTGAACCTCCAAAAGAGTATGTCTGGTCACCGTATGTCACATGTTTTAAGCTTGGAGACAGTTCATTCAATTGATTGCTAGTGGTTTCATTACTTGTAGCTTTCGTTTCACCTTCGCAGAAACTGTTTCTTTTATCTTATTCGAATGGAATTCAACATAATTATTTCCTTTTCGTCTTGTTACATTCTTTTTTCTTCAAAACAGCAGTTACAGTAAATTTACGGGAAATTATTGCTTAATGTCTTAAGGAAGTATCATATGACCGAAAGTTTTGAGACACTCACTGCTTTATATCATTGATTGATTGTTGCAGAAAACTTCTTCAGTAGGCTGCTTTGCATACCCCCCATAAACCTCTTTCTTCCAGCCTCTTTCATTGGCGCGCTTCCTTTCTGTGACCATGGACACGGATTCAATTCCCGCCGGAGAGTGGTTCGGATCCCACTTTACCCAAAAATGTAGGTCCCATTCTTGGAAGTTCACCAGCTCGTTTAGGACATTAATAACAATTCAATCAATGATTTCGGCAACCGTTAGAGAGGAAACTGTCATATCGGGACACACGATCTCATCCACCTACTCAAGGCTGCTAAAAATTCCAGCTCTTGTCATCTTCTGAGAGCAGTGCTGTAGATTTGTCCCTGAAATACGATTTCCAGTCAACTAATAAAACTGTTTATTCGAAGCGTTGCGCTATCTCATTCCTTTAAATTGATTAGTTATTAGCAGGATATATTGCAGGGTGTGGAGTAGATAGACCATAATGATGGTAGAAATCGTTATACGAAGTAGTAGTAATAGCGACACCAACAAAATCAAAAAAGTATCCATTGTCTGTGAAAAGAGGAAGAAAACAACAAGTATATCTTCTTGCTCTGGGCAGAGCTTTGTAAGTTCTCAATTGTTTACTTTTGCCTAGCTATAATCAATGTAACAGTAGCATGATGTGTATGTGTGTATCACTTAAAAAGTAACCCGAAGGAAACTTTAATGGTTCGTGGTTCATGTAGGCGGGTTCTGGGGGTGAGGATAGATAAAGACTAAAAGTAAGTCTGGTCCTTGAGAGCTTTTAAGTTAGTTGCCTTCTGACTAGTGCTAATGACTGAGGTGTGAACAGATTCCGCTCACTGCCTCACCCACGTTACTCAAAGAAGGCGAAAGTCCGTCCGTCGATCGACGAGAAGAAGAGTGGGAAAGCTCTGATCGAACAACGTTGCCACTTGTGTACATAAGTTTTCCTCATGTCCGTGTCGAAAGAACAGCTATCGCTGCAATTTTTAATGTAATCTTGTCTGAATGATTGTTCCACCTAGGCTTGTAGTTTAGTTATATTGAGAAAAGTAGTGAAGGTTCTTAGATAGCGAACATTGCTGTTGAAAATTTGCCAAGCGTTGCATTGTCAGTCTCATCGCGGAAATTAGGTCAGTGCCCCCATCCACACAACTTACGCTTTAACTGTTATGCTTCTTCCTGACACTATTTAGTTTTCAAGCATCTTCTACTCTGTAAAGTGCTACGCTGTTATGTTGTTTGATTTTAATCAGGTTCTTCGTTTGTACTTTACTTTCCCCATGTAACATAAATTATACTGTTTTAATGATGACAACGTTTCTCCTAACGAGAGGATTCAATAGTCGAGTGGCAATGCCTATCGTTTTTGCAGGTTTTCTGTCAGTTATGTAAAAGCAGGAGATGTGTTTCGGTTAGTTTTACCGTTACCAAACTGAATAAGATATATAAATCTGGACCCGGAGTTAGCATCATCTAGCACAAAGAAATTAAAATAGTAGCACTCGTTATTTCTTAAGAACAAAGAATAAGTTTATTTATTTTTAATGATCCGTTAGGTTTTGCGTCGAATGACTTTACGCGGCTAGGTTACATTTACTTCATGTTAACGGAAACTCTCGTGGAAGTCAGTGATGACGAAATTGCCTCTTGGTTATTCATTCACACCCAGACAACTCAAGAAGCTAACGATAGTATGAAAGTGTTTCTATGCCACCATTGAGTAAATACGTATTTACTCAATGATGCCGCTAAGTATCTCCGCCAATCGTATTATGATATTTTCTTCTAGTTCCTTAAGATATAAGATGCGCTTAAATGCATCGCAAGACCGAAAACAGACTACTTATAGCAAATATTCGTTGAGATAAATCAATCGCTCAATATCACAAAGAAATGTTACAATCTGTATAATTTTTAATATTGTTGAACCAATGCAGTAGTTTGGATATTTATTTCTAGTCTTGCGTTTTCCGTATCAAGGGGCCTCCGTACACACGGTGCGAGTGTGTGTGAGAGAGTTTTCATATTTTTAAAGTTGCTGAACAAATGACACGCAACAATAAAATTTTCGGAAGTGCTCCCAATAATATGTGTGAATGTGTATCAAATGAACTACCTGAGATTTTGACATTTCGTTTATTTTAGCTGAGAAATTTGAATTCCCGTAATTGCGTAGGCGTAGGACGTCATCATTTACGAGAATTCAAATTTCTCAGCTAAAATAAATGTCAACATCTCAGATGTATTATTGGGGCAGCTTTCCAAAATTTTATTGTTGCGTGGCATTTGTCCAACATCTTCAAAAATATGAACACACACACACACCAGCATCGTAGGTACGGAGGCCTCTTAAACTATTCAGTTATGTTCAAAGTAGTGAATTTGGAACGTGAAAAAACTTGAAATGCCCCTCAGTAGTATAGTTCTTTTTCTAGGCCTAATCTTACTTATTCTGCAAAAACTTCACTAAAACTTGCTTCACTTATATACCGTAATGTTAAAGTTGTAGTAGTGCTTGCGGTGACTCACCGGGCACCCAGGCGGAATAAAGAAAGAGCGTTTCTTGTGTACAGCTTATTAGCGTGATCCATGACTATGGAAGCATGGCAACATCGCTTTCTGGTGTAATAAGAGTTGAGAAAGTAAAGTGAGGCGCGTGGCTATGCACGCGTTGGTTGGTCCAGAGGCAAACACTGAGATTTCAGCAACATCCCGCAAGATGACATGCAACGATGAACCCAACATGGCGTAAGAATACACGCCTGATTGCTAGGTAAGAAACCGGCGGTACCTGTACCTTTGCGTCCCCTTGAATGTATTTGGTTGGTTTAACTATTCGGAGGTGGTGTGTAAAATGTGTATTAACAAAGAAACATCGAGCTCTTATGTAAACGGCTGGTGAAGAAAAAATAATTAAAAAAGAATTTTAATAAATACGCTTTATTAAGATGCACTAAAAAGTAAAAAAATAATAAATTGAATTAATCATATGAATCGGAAAATAAAAGCATGGGTGCTCTTAGATATTATGATTTTAAGATAAGGTAAGCAAAAGCACCCACGCTTTTATTTTCCGATTCATAAGATTAATTCAATTTATAATATATTTTTTTTTTACTTTTTAGTGCATCTTAATAAAGCGTATTTATTAAAATCCCTTTTTAATTATTTTTTCTGTATAATAGATGAATATTGAACTCCCTGTGAAATAGGCAATCCAAACTTCACACAATAGATGCGGCGTTGCATGCATTTAAGGATAATTTCCAATTATTTTATTTATTAATTAATTACAGTTAACTGGATTATTCTGTCGTATATCTAACGATTAAATATTGTATTGTCATCGGATGCAAGTAAGTTTACAAAATTTCAAAGAAATCTGATGATGGGTAGTGAGTTAAAAATCAATTAACAAGATTTGTATCAAATAAACTTTGAGCAAGTTAATATAAAGCGTATAAAAAAGCTTGTGAATGTACAAAAGCTCTTTCAGTATAATGTAGTTTTAGTGTTTCGTATTTATTCTTGCATTATGTGTATTTATTCGTCATTAGCTTGACAGACGGTTCTACTGATTTTAATGTACCGAATTTAACCGTATTTTTTAAGTTTTCGCAAATTTACATGCTTCTTTAGATTGGTTAGGTTAGGTTTGTAACATTGTATTTCACCTGGAAATTTGGTAGAACCGTCTGCCAAATTGCAACAGTTTATTCTTGCAATCATATTCAGCCGTTTTCTATCCACTGCTGGATGATGGCCTCCCCTTTTCTTTCCACATATCTCGGTCTGTTGCTATCCTCATTCATCCTGAAAAGCGCTTGATCTAATCTACCCATCTTGCATTTGGACGTCGTCTCGGTAGTTTCTTATCTCTAAGAACCAAATGTACCATGGAGCGGGGTGAGATTGATCACTTTAGTAACAAATCATTACTTGCGTTTTTCGTGTGATCAATCGCACAATTACTTTGGGGTGAGATTTATCACCGATTGAGAAATATTGTATAATGCTTCAGCTTTACCTATAAATGACAAATCTCACGAAAACCAAAATTCTTCCAATTAGTTTTCAAGATATAATAGATTATAGCTATTTGGGTGAGTTTGTTCCCTAAAAAAAAGAAAAAACAATAAATAATATAAATAAAGACGCTTGAAACGTGTTTCTGGAATACAACTTACAACTAAATTCTCCTTGAAAATGGTAACTACACAGAACATATTGTGTCAAAAACCAATCGCGGAAACTTTGTGAATCTATCCATCCATATTCTGTTGAGTTATATTTGGTCCCTCTTGAGCAATATGAATTCGAACAGCATGGGGCACCACAGGCTCCATTTTCACACCACATGTCCCAGAGGTTTCCACTTCTGTAAACAACATATGGTGATAGAAGGTAACCTCAAGCACGAATTACATTTGATACTTCTCTCTGGAGTTACATGATTGCCCCTGGAAAAATTTGCAGCTAATCTTGAGAGTTCATTCTTGAGTCTTTTTAGTAAACTAAGAACACAATCCCTTTTTTGAGCAATTGTTGTTGAAGCGTTTTTCAACTCTGCCGTGCTCTGTCAAGTATATTTTGGCAAAAATCTACACATCCATGCAGGTTAAAGGGAATCCCAGGTCAGCAATTTGATTAGACCATTTATAATGCAAAGTTGGTCGGGTTAAATACTCATTTCCAGTGGTACAGGAGAGTTCTGAGACATATCTAGGATAAGTTCAAAAGGTTAACACACATGCTTTGTGTGCACGTTGTTCGGTTGCAAATTCGGTGGGTTTCATTGAACGTACTGTTTCGGAATACATTGTAGCAAATCCAGTAGGTACCGCAGGTCATACCTTCCATTCCAGACTACTAATGCAAATCGAAGATCAGAAGAAAATAAATAAATTATAATTTTGCTGGTAAATTTCTAACAAAGAGCCAAAATTACAAGTCCAAACTGTATCAAAATGAAAAGTTACAAATGTTCAGAATCTAAATTGGTATGTTCCTTATTATTATGAGCATAGCAAAGCTTAAAACTTCCACATTTTAAACGTGAATAAAGCACATATAATAGTATGTTTATAAATTATAGGGTGGAAACGAGTTTTGTTCCAAATTGATGCAAATAATATTCTCCTCTTCAAATAACAGAAAGATGGAGTGGGGGGCTTTTTTCTACTAATTTCTGAAAATTTATCTGTCCCCAACATCTCACTGAAGCTTTCTCCTATTGCGAATATAACATTCTAATAATTACAACGCTAATTGTAATTATAATTGTGTTTATAACAATCCTCTTAGATAGAATGAAACAGACACACAAAGAGTATATATATATATATGTATGTAGATAGATAGATATAGATGTGTGTGCGTGGTGGGGGGAGAAGTAATGAGTAAGAGAGAAAGATAATAGAGAAGAGAAAGAGATGAAGACATGAAAACGTCAAGAAAGAGAGAGAGAGAGAGAGAGTGTGTCCAATGAAAACTACATTGGGGTTTCCATCATGCTAAAGAACACTGACACTCTCATCCTCACCAGTAAGGTTATCTCATCTTACCTCGTAGTTCTCCACCTGGAGATCAATATGTTTGCAGTCATTTTATATGAGAAAAGACTCTACGTGGTTGGAAATCGAGCCCAAGCTGTCAGATTGGAAATCTGGCACGATAACTATACTCTATACGTTACACTCCAAAAGCTGCGTAAGAAATGCTATAGAGTTTCTTTCTAAGGCTAATAACATAAAAAGTTAATACTTCAAGTCAGTGACGTGTTCATAATTACTTTGTTAACGCCCATAGATTTCATTATGCCTTCTCCAACCAATATTCGTAAATCATCATCATCTTTTTCGTAGCACAACTGTTTGTAAATCTTTTTCACCGCAGACGATTCGGTGGGTTTGCTTCCACATTCTTTAGGAGTCTACATTTAGTAAGAGAAATCACTATTCGATTGTTCGCGATCGGTTAGTAGAAATAAAAAGAACAGGGTTTGAACTCACGCTAGCTGACTGTAGTACTGAGAAGTCGACAACGTTACCACTGCACCAAGACTATTCCACAGAAAAGTCCTGCCACTGCACCATCCTGCCAGCTTAAAAATATTACCAAGTTCAGATTTTTAGCTTATCTTTGAAAAAATATTGCTTTCTTCCTGTAAATTGTTTACACGATAGTGCACGTGGTAATTTATTATTCAGCGATCTAGACAAATTAGTGCCGCCTAATAATCGAAATAAAAAATCCAGGAAAATGAAAGAAACTATAACATCTTATGCAATAATTTCGCCGTGCATGTTCAAAAGGCACGCTTATAAGAACAGTCGTTGTTGTTGTTGTTATTATTATTATTATTATTATTATTACAGTGAAACTTCCGATTACTGACAGTTTTAAATTCCCCGCAGAATAGAATTGAATGTCATGTAGCACAAGTATGTTGGCCAGTGTGTGTTAACCGATTCGGCCAAACTGCAATGGAGAATAAAGACCAAAACAATACACTATAGAGCAGCGTTCCGCGAACTGTTTTCAAGTGCAGACCAGTGTTATTGGTAGATTCAACGGACCAACCTTGTGCCTGCTCAAGTACAGGTCTCGAGGACCACAGTTTGCGGAATGCTGCTATAGAGGGTCAGAAACAGAGTTGTATGAACTCCGAAGACCGGTTATTCCAACTACTTCTTATACTGTACATATTACCCTAAGTTTTAGTCAAATTGTTAGATTGTACAATATTTCATAGCAAATCAATACATTTCATGCAAAACACTGACCCTGCATTTCTTTGTATGGGCACACACACACGTAATACCCAACTGAAGTGACATCGCAACCGCAACAAGTGGCTCTCCATGGTTGGTGGACACGCCCACCTAAATTCCATGTGGAGCCCACATCGCATAAAATGGGATAAAACACACTGTATGCTTGGTGGGCACACCACCTAAATGCCATATGGGGCCCACATCGCTTCAAGGGGGATAAAGTTCGCTTTTCGTTCTTGGGCAAACCTACCTAAATTCTATGTGGTTCCAGTATCGCGTCAAATGGGCTAAATAAAATCATGAGTATTTAATCTGACCACTAACCTTGATCGCCATTTTGAAATTGACTGAATGAGTTCTGAAATCACCCGTCTATATATATTCGAATGCCCTAAAACAATATCAAATCCAAGAGTCCTTTTTATTTTACTTGTGAATTCGTGGGAACTGGACTATATTTTGTTAGGTTCATTGGATTTTTTTGACTGCGTTTACTTTCGATATTTTTATATGTTCTCTCTCCTTCTTTTCGCCCCCCCCCCCCCTCTCTCCATCTCTATCTCTTTATTTTCTCTGACTCCGTCTAAAAGATATGCATGGGTTTCCATTTTCTGAGTGTTTATATTTACCTGGTATACCTACATCATCTTGTGTATACTGTTTCATGTCGCTTTTATTCTTTCATTTTATTGATACTAATACATATATATTTTGGAAAAAGCTTGTTTGCTGATTTTCGTTATGAGGGAGAGACTGTGGAAAGGGGAGCTAGAGGTCCCTGGAGGCAATCTGCGTTCCAAAATCCTCTCCCTACCCTTTCGCGACGTGAGTCGTGGATGCCTAAAGACCTTAAAATAAATTCAAAATTGAGAAATGTGTGTCTCAGGCTGACCTGTGAATACTGTTACAATAATTTTTAGGAAGTGTAATAAATTACAGTCAGCAAGCATCCAGTAAACTCTTGAAGATAATTTCTGTTTCTACAACAACTCGTATTAACGAGGATTTTGAAGTATGCTACAACACTTCAGTTGATTAGTTGAATATTCCGGTAACGTAAGATTCGCAATTCCATTCAAGTGATCCAATTTGAGAATAATTTTACATCACTGTCTTGATTCCATTAAAATCTGGAAGGTTTGTTGTATCCTACGAGTTAGTTAAAATATCCAATATTTGGTTTTTCTCCACTGGTGTAGCTGCAGAACTTGAAAGTATTTTTAAAATTTTATTTTTTCGTTTTGTTCATACATCAAGTAAAAAGTAGCTAACTCATGAACCAGACTTGTTAGAAAGCTGAAATACGAGTAAGTGGCATTTTGGAATTTCACAAAAATTCTTTCATGTATTGACTTTTATTTATACCCAGTTTCAAGTTGCAGTCGTAATTGGATCATATATTTTGTAGCGTTTTAATGTATTTTATGTCTTGTCTGAAATGAACGTATTAAGTTTATGTTAATGATTGTATAGTACACGAGTTAATCAAGGTAAACTGAGAGCTTAACAGCTATTGACATTGGAAAATGCATTAAACATTATCAGTACTATAGGTGACAATGGTTACTTCGTTTTGTGAAAATTTTGACATGTTTCTAATATTAAGCTGTAGTCAGTCGTATGTGCAAAATTAATTTAATATTTATACGAGAATAATAAAATATTTACAAAAGCGATAGCTAATATAATTTTAAAACAATCTACGTTATTGGTTAACAGTTTTCTAAAAGAAGTTGTTGGTTAACAGTTTTCTAAAAGAAGTCTGCCTCAAGCTAATATTCAAATCACTATTGAAGGATAATAAAAGTCAAAACTTGGTGCTGACCTCGGTAGGGCGAGGGTGCTGGGCCGCCGTTCATGAGGTTGCGGGTTCGAATCCCGCCTGGGTTACGGTTGTTTGTGGAATTTAAACTCATTGTATTCATATCATTGTGACGGACGGCAATCTATAGTTACTAAAAATGGCCCATATAGAATAAATTTACTAAAATTTGGTTTCGTGAGAGCGTTATGATTATATTTTGTGAATAAACATGACGCAGTCGTAATTGAAGCAAGTCTAGCTGTCATCTCTTTCAAAATAAGCTTTTTAATTTTTAAAGGACTGCTTGCTACTATGGTTATTTAATTATTTACTCATGGGTCAGCCACGTAATAAATTTTTCTAACTCGAAAATGTACTGATGATTGTCGCGTTAAGTTTCAAATAAATTTACTCCGTTCATGAGTTATCAATTTCCATTAAACACATGAGCAAGAATATACGACCCTTTGAAAGTTTTAAAACTTTTTAAAATATGAAGAAAATATAAAGATTTTTCGGGTATTTTTAATATGTATGTATGAACTTGATCGCCTCAGAGATGAATCAGTGTGTCACGTCTCAAGCGTTGCACGCTTTTTTAGAAGTGTTTTACCGAAATATGAATAGAATGAGCCGGTTTCAATTTCAAAAACTTATATTATTCTTACTTATGCTTTTAGACCGTAGAAAGAACACTTTTTACATTTTTTTTAAAACTCTTCCACGATTACTTTTAAACACTTCTTGTGCATAATATGACCTAATAAACTCCGGCTTACTCATTCATTTACAAAACTTCTTTAATGAATTTACTGTGTTCTTCGTAGTTCAACTGTTTAATGCAGTGAGCCATCACCGAGACCTCCTGGTTCTTTCCCGCTCCCACCAACTTTTCTATTTCTGGGTTTACCATAACCGCTTGTGTGAAATTAAATTGTACATGAAATAATCAAAGCTTGACTCACGTGAGGTTTCAAAAAGAGACTTTTAAAATGTGAAAGAAGTCCATCCTTTTTTACGGTGACGTATGCATCAAATGTGAGATGACAGAAAATTAATCGACACATGTAGAGCCAGCCGTCTGTTCAGCAGAAACTCCAGTAGACATCGGCACGTATGAGTATATGCTTGGTGTTTTTCTGCTTCCGTTTATGCTTCCGGAATAGCTGTTTTTCTTCGTTTTCTGAAGTTAAAATTCCGGAGTTTTTTGCTGAGGAAGACGCGACATTTCCCAGAATTGAGATTGTTTAGTTCTTAATAAATAGCCTCATCAGTTAAATAATTTCGAGATACTCTTAAAGGGAAAGAAAATACTATTTTGAGTAAATTTCCACTCATGTAACATTCAGAGTTGATGTACGTGTTGTCGATCATATTTTTTCAGACATCAGTCTGAAGGAGCAGCCTGTTTATATTCGCGTAAATGACAGTCATGTGCAAGGCAGGAGGTAGATTCTCCATTTGTAGAGCCATTTTAATGCTACAAAACTAGACATACAGTATTCCTTTTCCCTAAGGTTTCCTAATATGGTTTGCAATACATTGAGTTTCGGCTCTCTTTAAAGAGAGAGAGGTTACAAAATGTAAAGTGAACCTAACCTATTAAAATGAATTTCAAAGGACAGTTTGTGAAAGACTTCCAGTGTGAGAGCAGATGAAACAGTGAATAGTAACTGGTTTATGTAGTCGAAGTAGATTTTAGGTTTTCGTAACTTAGAAGAAACTAGCAGATGCTAAGCATGATTGTGAGCATACAATGTTAGGAAAGTTAAATATGAATTGCTCATTCAGTTAGGAATTATACACATGGCCAGCATATAAGTTCCTGTCTTGAATGGGCATATAGCATGTAATAGACCTTTTTTCAATGGCCTCTTCCCCTCCTCTTCACTCGAAGCCGACATCTATTTCCGCCTCTACTCGAGACAAGGTCGACGGGGGAAGTCCCTGTTGGATAGAGAGAGAGCACGTGGCTGGAAGACAAAAATAACTCGTCTTTGCCCTGAATGAACGCTACGGGAGGGAAACAAGATGAACGAGTGGAGATATGTGGCGAGACGCCTGCGGGACTATTCTGTTGATGCTGTAATAATATGTCACATATCGCTCCTTCGAGTGATTGGGGAAGTGAAAAGGGATATGCAGTGCTTTAGAAGCAAGAAAGAGAGGAAAGCTGGATACCATTTTTTATCTTTTTTTTTTTTTTTTTTAATAGTTCTTGCAAGCAACTAGCTTCTGTTTGTAGCTTTTGTACGGTATGAAAGAAAACATGATCTTCCTGTATCAACGTCTGTTCCTTGACCTTTTGGTGTCATCTCCCCTTTCCCTTTACACTTTTCGCATTTGTGCAAGGATGTGGCATGTGGATTGTGTTCATTCTAAAGAAGAATTGTGTTCTAGTAAGGAGATGGAAAAAACATAGAAGGAAGTAATGTAAGGCAGTAAACGACGCTACAAAATAAATTTTATGTACAGATTATTTATTACGTGAAATTGTATCTTGTGTTTGCAGCATAAAGTAAGTTAAAAAGTGACAAAAGGTCCAATATTCTATCTTTGAACAATGTTATTCGATTGTCGCAAGATTGTAATTTAAGAAACAATTGAGCATTGTTTCAAAGCTTGAATTGAATATAACACACTGTACACAAACGTAGCCCTCTGAAAATACTATTTGGCAGTTGTTAACTTACGTTGCCATTTTGGACTTCACACACTTCACACGTTTGATATACAGAATTAATAATTTTGCTTGATCTTTCTAAAGCAAAGATAAACTTAGATTGTAACAACTGGCTCTTCTTGCGTAATTCACTCGAACAAGAGATGTATCTTCCTCTCTACGTTGATTCAAGATAAATGTGTAGCCAGGGATGTAGTCATAATTAGTCCCGAAACGCTCAGACTCAGAGCTAAGTAATACAAAAAGGGTAGGGTACTGTACCGGTATTTATTTCGTAATTCAAACGGGTAAAATAAAACTATGATTTATTTTACAACTGATAGCACTCTTGTGATAAAGATATATAGATTATTATTAAACAAATATCATATTTTCATTCCGTTATTGTTTTATTATTATTTGTTCAAAGATATTTGGATGAAAATTGTTAAGTTTATAAAGATACGGGCATACGGTGTTGGTTTCACTGCCGCTAGCTGGCACCCTGCAGATGTCGCGTGGATCATTTTTGCCACATAAAATAGTCCTTTGCCTTTTTAAAAGCACTGGTCTTAGTATTTCTTGGCGCCGATATCACTGTTGCTAATCGCTATCCGATTAAAACTGAAACATTATGCTGCCACTACTGTAAAGTCACATCATCTTGATAGGATAAAATATAATAAGCCAGGTCTACAGTAAAAATTAAAATGATTCCAAATTTACAAAATCTTAACAAAAATGTGATCGTTATTATTTCTGGAACTTTGCCTCATCACCAACTGTGGACAGATGGCGTTTGGGGCAGGCTCAGGATCACGCCAGAGGTTATTTATTTAGGGCCTATTATAACTTTACCTCATTTTTGTCTCAAGCGTTCGCATGTCATCGTCAGACTGATATTCCCTTAACCAGCTTGTGACGTACGGCTCAGATTCCAATCTCTCACCCAGTGGAGAACCGTGGAGTTTCACAAACCTAAGGGATAAAATATGTGTTTATTGTTAATCAGGTTCGAGTAGGCGAGGATTTTGACCAGTTTCTGCAGCAAGGTCTTAAATTACCCTTAAAACAATGTAATTCCGGATAAAATGTGGATTCGTGGATATATACAATTTTATATAATAATTCACATCCATATTCAATCCACTTCTGGATGAATCCTCTCCCGATAGGAGGAGTTGGTCTACTGCTTCCACGCTGACCAGACGTGTTGAGAGAGGAGAGCCGGAGCTCTCAGCTGTGATCGCCACTGTTTTATTCTCAGCAGCTCCGCAATTGTATCACGATGCTGGGTGGTCAGCGTTCCAGACTTTCGCTTTGGCAGAGCCGGGAATCGAACGCGGTACTCCATGATCAGCAGTCAGGGACGGTAACCACCAGACCAGCGACGCGGTCATATATATATGTACTGGCTGATTTCCCAACCGTTGGAGCTGGACCCAAAGTTTTTTCGCCCCTCACCTTTCTTCCTGCTGGGTGTCAATCGAAAACCTAAGATAGCCGTTACTAATGAATTGATACTCATGCTAGATTTGCTCACTCGTGGTATGGGTTACTCAGGCTCTAATTATATATCTAATAATCATGATCTATTAACTGATTTTGCAAGTCAACCCTCTTAGGGTTGTCTTACCACGACAGTATTTATTTTCAGGTTGTAAGTGATACGTATATCAAGTTTGGTTGAAATTACCGATCCAGAGTTATCCTCACAGATAGAATGAAACACACACATAAAGAGTATTATATATAAATGATATATATCATATTCAGCAGTTTTCTATCCACTGCTAGCCATATATCATATTCAGCCGTTTTCTATCCACTGCTAGATGAAGGCCTCCCCTTTTCTTTCCACATATCTCGGTCTGCTGCTATCCTCATCCATGTAGCTCCTGAAAAACGCTTAATTTTATCTACCCATCTTGCATTTGGACGTCGTCTCGGTCGTTTCTTTTCTCTAGGAATCCAATGTAGTACATTTGTCGTCCACCTTCCATCTGTTCGTCTAGCTATGTGACCGGCCCATTTCCACTTCAATTCTCAGCAGTCTTGATTACATCCTCTACCTTTGTGCGTGAATCCATTCATTTGTCTTCCTGCCCTCCTGGTTATTCCTAGCATGCATCTCTCCATTGCTCTTTGTGTGACTCTCAATCTTTGAGTTGTTTACGCATTCAATGTCCAAGTTTCGCAGCCGTATATCGTCACAGGTAAGACACATTGATTATAAACTTTACGCTTCAGACACATTGGTAGTTTGCTTTTGAAAATAAAGTGTAGTATTCCAAATGAACTCCACGCCATTTTACATCTTCTATTTATTTAATCAGTCAACTTTGCATTCGATGTTTTAAGCTGGCCTAGGTAAACATACTCATCAACTATGCCTATTGTCTCTCCGCTAATCTTTATTTCCCTTTTTGCAGCATGTTGATTGTACATTACTTTTGTTTTACTTAAATTCATTTTAAGGTCTATTTTCGAACTCTCATTATTCAGTTCTTCCTTTCTGCTTTGTAGTTCTTCCGCATTTGAAGCAAACAGGACTATATCATCAGCGAACCTGAGGTGATGAAGATGTTCGCCATTAATTTTAATTCCGTCTTCATTCCAGTTTAAATTTTAACACTCTCTCCAGGACCGCACAAAACAATTTTGAAGAAATTGAATCTCCTAGCCTTACTCCTTTTCCAACTTTAAATTTTTCACTTTCTTGATGTAGTGCTAGTCTAATGACAGATGTGGCAGTCGAATAAATGTTTCGCAGTAGCTTGAGGTACGCATTTTCGATACCTTGATGTTCAAGTGATTTAAGTACTACTGTCAAGGAGACCGCATCGAAAGCTTTTTCAAAATGTATGAATCCCAAACACAGTGGAAGTTCATATTCATTAGTCCTTTCCATAACTTCATTCAGTGTTTGTATGTGGTCCATTGTACTAAATCCACGACGAAATTGCGGCTTGTTCCCTTCCCTGGTTAAAATCCAAGTCCCGTTCATACTATTCAAAATAACTTTGGTGAACATTCTGTATAGAACTGACAGTAAACTAATTGGTCTGTAGTTTTCGACGCGTTCTTTGTCCGCTTTCTTGTACAACAAAATAACAGCATTATTCCTGCTTCTGGGTATTTCTCTCTTCCTCAGGCACATTGAGAATAATTTCGCAAGTTCCTCTTTCATTTTTTCACCTCCCCATTTAAACATCTCTGCTGTGAGTCCATCTTCTCCTGGTGATTTTCCGTTCTTCATCCCTCGAAGTACTTTATCCACTTCTTTCTTTACATCTGGGACATCTACATCATTTTCTTCTGAGTCTTCATTTCCTAGGTCTTCTTCGGAGTAGTATAATTCTCTGTAGAAATTTTCAAATATGTTTATAATTTCTTCCTTATTTCGTGTTACGGTCCCGTCTGGTCTCATAACTTCAGTTATTTGCTTTTCCCCCATCATGAGCTGCTGTTTTGTTTTCTTAAGGCTCTTGTTCTCCTCGATTATTTTCTGACAAGATTTTCGTTATATCTTCTTACATCGTCTCTTAGTTTCTTCCTTACTGTTTTATTTAGCTCGCAGTATTCAATCCTTTTTATGTAATTTTCCTCTTCTTTCATTTCCCTTCTTTTCTTCATCAAGATTTTAGTTTCTTCAGAGATTTTGCTCTCTCTTTTCTTTCTGGTACCTGCTATTTCCTTGGCTGTTTCTTATTATCTCAGTCAGTATTTTATTTCTGCTATTGATGTCTTCTTCATCCTCTAACTCTTCCAAGGCGCTAAATCTGTTACTTAGTTCTATCTCGAATGTCTCTGTTTTTCCCTAGATTTTGCAGATCTAAAAGTGGTGGTTTTCCTGTGATAAGCTTCTTTCTCTCAGGTCTAGTATTTAGTTTCAGCTTACATCTCACTATCCTATTATCACTCGAGACTTTGAAACTGTTCAGAACAGACACGTCTTGCAGAATTGCCCTTTT
>JAGDQP010002823.1:67003-100123 GCA_022664845.1 Lepisma saccharinum
CGATAGAACGTAGTCTATTTCGTTTTTGGTCCCGTTTGGGCCTTTCCTTGTCCACTTCCTGTGTTTTCTTGAAATATGTACACCCTCCATTCCGAAAGAAACCGAACTTTTGAAAACAAATAGTACCACTAGTGCCATCTGTTGTAATATTTTACCGGTAGATGGCGTAGTCCCTCATTGACAACTGGTATAAATGTCATGACATTTGGATGCACCGCAACAAAGTTATTGCGTTTCAACTGTCAGTGTGTTGTGTACATCGGTCGGAAAATGAGTTTCAAACAACGAGCTGCAATTGAGTTTTGTGTTAAACTGGGTAAACCTTTTACTGAAACGCACCAAATGCTACAAAATGCATATGGTGATGAGTGTCTATCCCGTACGCAAGTTTACGAGTGGTTCAGGCGATTCAAATCGGGTAGAGAGACGCTGGATGATGACGAAAGATCAGGCCGTCCCAGAACCGGATTATCGGAAGAAAACATCGAAAAAGTGCGTGAATTCATCAAACATAACAAAAAAGCGTCGGTGAAAGTTATTGAAATGGAATTAGGCATTCCTCAAACAACCGCATACCGCATTTTGACCGACGTTTTGGGCCTTAAGAAGGTTAATTCGCGGTTTGTACCACACAAACTCACCGAAGACCAAAAAGTTGATCGAATTGCGCATTGCAAAGACATTGTTAAAAGTGCTCGGCAGGATCGAAACTTCTTGAAATCGATTGTAACTGGTGACGAGACGTGGTGTTTTGAATATGAGCCCGAAACAAAGCGGCAAAGTGCTGAATGGAGAGCGCCGGATGAAGGACCACCCAAAAAAAGTCGCTTGGTGAAGTCAAAAGTTAAGGTGATGCTGATTTGTTTTTACGATTCAAAAGGAATTATCCACAAAGAATTTGTTCAGCCCGGCCAGACAGTCACTGGAGAGTTTTACTTGGGCGTCATGAAGCGTTTGCTGGCAAGAATTCGTCGTATTCGGCCCGAATATCGAGAAATCGGCAGTTGGACTCTTTTGGACGATAATGCACCATCACATCGTTCGCGACTTGTAACTGAATTTTTGGTCAAAAATCACATTATTCGTTTGCATCATCCGCCCTATTCACCAGATCTCGCTCCGTGCGATTTCTATCTGTTCCCGAAACTGCATTTGGCGATGAAAGGAAAGTGGCACGCATCGATTGAAGCCATTGAGAAGGCGACGACCGCCGTCCTAAAGACCATTCCAATAAAGGACATGGAGAAGTCGTTTGACAACTTGTTGGAGCGTGCAAATATGTGTATCGATGCAGAAGGGGAATACATTGATTAATAAAAATGATTTGTTCCAAAATGTACATTGTTTTTTTGTTTTTTTTAAACGTTCGGTTTCTTTTGGAATGGAGGGTGTATTTTAAATGAACAGTTTGTTGGCTTTTGAGAATTCCACTAACTTCTCTCTTGTTTCTTTTGCCAAATCCAAAGTTTTCCACTTTCGTGTCACTGCTCTGCTTGGCTCCTACTTTCGCATTGAAGTCTCCCATTACATGAAGGCTGCCTACTGAATTCTGTCTTCCGGGCAATGTGGTCCTCCGAGGCTGTTTCGTTAGTATATATATATATATATATATATATATATATATATATATATATATGTATTACATTGGCCGATTCAGTTTGTTAAATGCAGTCTGATAATCTTATCAAGTGTACACAGCTTTTAAGTTACTATCTTTCCATGTGATGCTTTTATAAGCTTATTATCTGATTTGCTTGCAGTGCGGCGCTTATGGTCTCTCTCTCTCTCTCTCTCTCTTTCTTTCTTTTTTATACCGCATCGTTGCCACCTTTCTGGCATGTTTGAACTGCAGTTCTGTCGATAAAGTAATTTTTTACATAACTTCTATATTTCGATTTCTAAATCTAGGTAATATGTGCAATCTTCATTTTTTTTTACACATTGTTCTTGAAATCTTTATGACGGCTATGGATTATTTATATTATCTATGAAGACATTAGTAACATCATAAATAACAAAATAACATAACCAGATTGAAATTCGTAGATTTTTACAAACAACAAAATTTCGAACAGCGAGAAACTTTTTTTTCCTTTAGAAGATGGGAGATACATGCAGGGAGTGAGATGTAAAAGAAAGTCTAAAAAATAATTTGTCTGATTCTGATCGTAATATCTCAATCCACTGAAAAGTTATGCGATAATTTATAAACATGTCTTTATGTGCTCCGCGTCACAGTAAAGCTTTGTCCGTTTGTGCTCCTGTAGATCGGTGTGTGAATTGTTATTAACGTCTTGCATGAACTAGTAAAGTGGGTTCAAAACCACTCCGTTTAATTGACCCTGGCGGGGATTGAACTCGTGACCATGCGCACGGAAAGCCAACCATTCGGCCGTCCCGAGGTCCTGTGTGTCGGTCTTTTATGTCAACACCTCGATTGTATACATACCCAGAATTTAAAAATTATAGAAAATACTATTTTATACTGACGTCCAGGAGCTAGGGGCACCTTGGCCCCCAGATTTGCCGTTATTCTTTATTTTCTAAATGTGCCATAAACTCGTCAGTCCCTTGACTGTTTTCAGTTTAAATATCGTAGCCCCCCTGACTTTTTGTCCTGGTGCTGTCACTGTCACGGTTACTGAAATGCAGGAACTTATAAACAAAATTGTGGTTTGGTAAAATTCTGTAGTATCGAAAATGTAGTTAATGAATGGAAGCTTTCATTTGTGTGTTTCTCCTAAATAAAGAAAATATTAATGTTAGCGTTCTTCCGAATGCGACAGGTCCTTCAAGGTAAGTTAAAGCTTCCCTTAATGTCGTAAGAAACTCTCTTCTACCTCTTTTCTTTTCCATTATTCAATCTCTGTGTGAATAATGTCATAAGCAGTTCATTCTCTCTTTATTATCTCACATATTGCTCGTGTCTCGAGTCATCAGTACTCGTATTCACACGAAAGCGGCAGACATCTTTGAAGGCAAGCTAAGTCTTCTCCATTCATCCCAATCTTGTGCTTTCCTTTTTATCTCAATATTAGATTTATCTTCCGTAACATTGTCAAGGAATTGGATTGTTGTTCTTCCTCTTCCTCTCTTACCCTCAGCCAGACCTCCAATTGCATCTTTATGCAGCCAATATCCTAACCAATTTCTCTTATATCTTCTTTATTGTCTCAGGATTGTTGCTCTCTCGTCTTCTGTGCTCAGCACTTCTTCATTTAGCATCTTCTGTATCCAGCTTTTTTATTCTTCTTCATGTCCACATTTCAAACGCTTCCAATTTTATTTCCTCACCCTTTCGTAAAGTTCAGATTTCCTCTATCCAACACAATACTCCATTCGAAATAATAATAATAATCCGATTTAATAATTATCTTCCTCAATTCTTTGTTTATCGATCAACATAAGAGATTCATTCTTCTTAGTGAATGCCTGTTTCGCCATCGTTATCGTCTTGTTCTCTTTTCCACATTTCATTTCCTCACTTTTAGAGGAAACGCTTTTTGATATCTAATAACGTTAGGCAGTTATAGTAGCTAATTCGGTAGGGAAACAATAATTTACCAATTAGCTCTTGAAACTGCCAGAGAGACGATAGAGTACATAAAAAACAGGGGCTGGGTGCACAAATGTGCTATATTTGTGTTTTTATATTGATATGCATATAAAGAGCAAAGATTTATATGCCAAAATATCACTAAGTTCTTTCAATGTTTTTTTTTTTTAAAAAAACAACAATTATTGATATACCATGTACCTGTAACTCTTTATATATAAGCAAGTCTGTAGTGTGGGTTACACACTGCACCAAGCCCCTCAACTGTGTGTTTCAAAGAAAGCAAAATCAACTCATGTTTCAGTTTAAAATTTTGAAATTCCCGAGCGCCACTCTTTTTGAAAAATTCACCTTTTCATTCCGCGTATACAATTTCGTAATTCATTTTAGATTCGAACATTTCTTTACTATTCCAGAATCCTGAAAATCGTCTACACCGTATTATTTTTTACCTACTAATTACACTTGTAGCTACCGAACGAAGGGAAACTTGAAGGAAGTTGTAATTTTCGGTAGTGAGCAAGAGCACGTGAACTGCGACTGCGGGAGAGATCTCGAGAGATATGACAACGCTGTCCGTCATAAGCGCCGTACTGCATTTAAATCAGTAAATTTCCTATTGATTCTGTTTGACTAGGTATTTGATTTCGGTTAACTTTTGTCTTTTATGGAAAAAGAATGCTTCTCTGAAGTTGTGCATAAGTGTTCTTGAAGTACAGACTCATTTTAAAATATCGTTAGTGTAAAATTTACATTAAAGGAATATATATAGAACTTCCATGAAGATGAATTTTCTTTATATTATCCATTTTAGTTATATATTTAATATTCTGGCCTACTTTGTCGTATTTTCCTTCCACTGCGTCTTTATTGGTCATAATCAGATATACCTAGTTACATACATACCATTATCACATATGCGTATTTTCCCCGTATATTGTAAATTAGGACACGAAAAATTTTATGGTATGCAATCAAGCATATCGCCACCCTTCCTACGTGAAGTCTTATTCGTTTCTGACTTCCTTATATCCGAGGTCAGTTTTTTTTCTCCTTAGCAATGTGATGCCTTTAAAGCACAAACGTTTTCTACTCTCTCATTATAGATGTTGATTTTACTGTTGTCATAGTTTAAAGATTCATTCCTTGCACCTGGGAACATGTTTCTGAAAAGGAAAGTTCGCGATGAAAATTCTGACGTCAGCTGTACAGGCATTCAAGGAAGCTCTGGTCATAACTGTAACTCGTGGTCATAATCAAGTCATTTCCTATAAGATATGTTAAACGCAGCTTGGCTTGACATTTAGACGTTTTTCTTTCCGACATTCAAGAAGTAAATAAATACATTCTCTAGTATTCTAGAGGTCAAAAAGGTAAGTAGCCTCCTGCTGAACTGTGACAAAACAAGTTCCATTATTACATCATGGTCTCAGTGCTTGGAGCATTATTAATCTAACGAGGAAACATTCCAAGCATATTAAAATTGTATATTAGATTATTAAAGTTCCACTGACGTAATAAGCTCTTTCCCGCTTTTACTACTTTGTTACCGGGTGGATTGGAATTTAAGAAGATCGAAGTACATCGAGGTTAAAATTCTATTAGCAGGATGATCATTGTTTACACCGTATTCTTAATTAGTGAGAAAGAAGAAAACATTCCATTGTAGGCCTGTATGGTACATTTCAATGTTTTGAACCGTATGAGAAAATTGTTTCTTACTGTATTACATTAAATATTTATTTATAAATATCATACTATTTATTACCTACGTGAGGCACTCCTAGTCTCGAACATGAGGAATCGGATGACACTTTATATATAAACTAATTCCAGGACGCCGAGTTCAGTGGCGATGTCTTTTTATAATGGACGTAAATCTTTCATTGCATAGTGCATGTTTAATGGCTTCTCTCTCTCTCTCTTTTTTTTTTTATTCCAGAATGGAACATTGTAGTGCCTTATACTGCCTTTTGGGGGGGGGGTATCTTCGCAACATAAATATATATATATATATAGAGAGAGAGAGAGAGATATATGATTGATTGATTGAGATTCCCGGTGAGAGCTAAAAAATTTCGGTGTTGACCCAGCATCAGGCGCGTAGGAACAACATTTTGGTTGGGGGGGCAAATCCAGACATCCCAAATATATATATATATATATATATATATATATATATAATATATAGTGTGTGTGTGTGTTGTGATTGACAAAATTGAGGCACGGCACGTCATCAAGTTCCTGCATTTCCAGTGGATCAGCGAAGGTAATTCATGACTAGATGAAAGTCTTATATGGGGAGAAAATCCATCCTATGAAATAGTAGGCAAGTGAAAATTCCAATCCTAAACTGGTCGTATTCCCCTAGAAAAGGGATATATTAATTTACGTTATGACACCCCGACGGAGAGAGTAGATGACGATACTGGAAAATAGGATAATAACCATTGAAGGTAATCGGTGGTAATTATGGGTCCATCTGGAATATTAATCACCAGATGTACTTTCATAAAGTGTCGGCACGATGGTTGCCACGATTGCTAATTCCTTTTCAGAAAAGGATTCGAGAGGAAGCTACACTGGAGATGTTAGGTCGCTATGAACTGGATGAAGAGAATGTTTCAGTCGACTGGTCATAACGGTACTCTGGGTGTACCTTTATGATCCAGAAATAGAGAGACGAGCAAGCAATGGAAACAACTCCTCGCTGCCCCTCAGAAAGGCAAGAGCGCTGAGGTAATGCCTGCTGTCCGTTTTCTGGTAAAGTATTTTTCTAACGGACTGCCTGCAACAAGATCAATCACTAGCAACTGTTATTCTGATCTAACTCGGTTACGTAAGAAATTGATGGTGAAACGGCGATAAAAACTCACAAAAGGAGTCCTGCGGTTGGCAGACAACGCGCCAGTTCGTCTGTTTCGAAAGAAGTGCAATTGGAACTTGAAATCTTGCCTCCCCTCCCATTCTGCAGACTTAGCACCGAGTGCCTTATTTCCAAAAATGAAGCGCTCACTCAAGAAGTGCGACTTTGATACTCGGAATGACGTCATTTCTGAAGTGGAGCAATGGTTTCAGGCCCAAAGTGCAGAGTTTTATAGAAACTGCTTACGCAAGGTGAAACACCCCTGGCAGAGATGTCACCAGGCATGTGACAGTGTACAAAATGATTAGTTTAGCAATTAACATTGCTTCGCCTAGTAGAAAATTGCTGTTTAGACCTAACTAACTCTGTGGTTTAATGGCAAAGATCGCGGACAGCAGATTGGCATTTGGAAGGCAGCGCAGATTCGAACACAACTCATGCCACTTATCCTGAATAACTTCTGTTGTCTTTTTCCATGCCACACCAGAGGAATGTCGGGATAGTATATTAATGTAATGACTGTTACTGTTGCTATTTGTGCTCCAACGGGCAGAATAAAACAGATGGGATGGAACTAAATATGCTGTAAAGCCTAGAAATGTTAAATGTTTAACGCTCCTTTGGTCCGAGTTAAACCTCGATCGGGTTCTCTAAATTATTTACTTTCGTGCTTGATTATATCAGTTATCTACATTCTAAGTGCACTGTATTTAACATCTGTTTACGATTAATAGTTTTCAGGACAAGTGGCATATTATACGTTCCTATTGTAGTCAAAACAGTTTTTACCCTAAGGGAACTGAAGACGATAAAATCATTTTTTCAAGGTTAGGTCATTTTGTTTTATTAGATAACTGGGTTAAATTTAGACAGTGGTCCTAATTTCGACATCCCGCATCTCGAGCTGAGCTGCGATCGTGAACAACAGATACCATCACAAATTAGAGCTCGCGAAGAATGTGGAATGAGTGTTGATTCTGCTGCTGGAAAGTAAAAATCCATTTTTAACACTAGCAAGTCTGATTTTTGGTAATCGATCTACATATAGGTGATTTTTGGTAAGCGATCTATATATAGGTATGGTGGTCCAGTTTCCAACAGAATGCAGCTGCCATTATTCCGCCAGGTAGTCCATGGGGAATTGATCAAAGCCTATCCCTGAAGGTAAACATGATTGTCAATGTACGTACTGCAACGGTTAAAGCATTCTTAGAGTGCGCATATGCATATTTATATAACAAAATTAAAAAGCAGCGGTTAACTAACCCCCATGCAAAGTGTGTAATAATTTTTAGTAACAATTCAAATATATTATGTCTAATATCAGGGGAATTACATTGTTGCATAGTGCCACTTAAGTTTACTTCGATACTTACTTAAACTTATAAATATATACATCACGACTTACTTTTTTTTTAAAAAAATGTCGTTATTAAGTTTCTCGCATGTCGGAAATAGGACCATATAGATTCCAAATTCCGACACTTTCCCGACTTTCTGGTCTCGATGTTGAAAGATTGCAGTTACTCCCATGATTTCTTTTAGAGGAGGTAAAAGTTTGCACCTCCTCTGATCAGCTTTTGAGATTCTTCCTATCAGTGAGAACGAAATTATAAATTAAATACATTTTAAAAAAATAAACTTGTTATATGGGCCTGCTGTTTTCGCGCGCGCGCGTGTGTGTGTGTTTAAAATAACCGTTGAAGACTGAAGGCATAACTAAACGTGTTTTCTACTGTGACATTTCACACAATAAGGAAGCGGATAAAATTTTTAAAAGGAAATTAGTTTACACGTTAACTGTAGCCTGTTTGTTTTACAAGTAAATGTATAATGCACATTAAGCAAAGAATTAATATTCACTTACTCGAGAATATAAACTGTCATGCAGGCATTCATAAATATCGCTTTACGATTTCCCCTTTTATGACTTCTTTCACACTTTGTTGTTGTAGTATTTACGCGTACGTTACCCTTATATTACGGTTTCTAATTACTGAGAGTTCCTCTAGTCGAAACTAGCTCAAGACACAAGTTTCAATATTTTCTCTTCAGTAATTTTGTTCAAAAATTGATATCATATTTTTTGGACAAAGTATCTACTATTGTGTTTTCTTGATATTATTCCATGTAAATGTAGCATGCATAAAATACACATTATTGCACGGAGAATGAATGTATTATCACAATTACGTATCTTGAATATTAATTATAGTCGTTCCGTTGAGGACGACTTAAATTAATTAACATGCATATTTGAAGTCAGGTTGCACTTTTCGTTTGTGTAGTCGTATAATGTCCTGTGTGCCTTAAATTGTTATACACAATGCTTTAGTAGTAAGAAACACAAAACTGTTTAAGAAGAGCAATGGGATTTTCATTAAAACTTGTAAGATATAAGTAAGCTTTAGAGATTAACGTAAATAAAATTAAATAGGTAGAAAGCAAACTAAGTATGGCATGCATAACAATCAATACGGTAGTATAGTATCGTGCAGATAGTACTTTGGTGATGAAATTATTGGTTCGAGAGAGAGAGAGAGAGAGAGAACGAGAACGCCTTAAACCCAATACATGGTGGAGGGGAGTGATTGTACAATTTTTAATTAATCATGCAAATTCGTAGTTGTATGTTAACGCACACCATTTCGTATCTTTCAGGTGCACAACCAAGTTTGGGGACTAATGTTCTAAATAACTAATACAATTACTGCAAGATTGCTTTGTTGCTTTTATGTTGTGAAGCGGTATAAGCAAGCAGATGTCTTTAAATTGAACGTTAGAAACCAAATTAGAAGCGTGAATGCTTTTAAGGATGACTTAAATTTTTTTCATTGAGTGTAATGTTGGATCGTTGAAAGATAGTGAGGAAAGTATCGAGCCAGACTAACTGAATATTGTCTATTTTAATGTATTTTCTAACATCCAATTGTGGGCAGGCCGTCAGAAGTCCGGAGCTAGTACGTCTCTCGGCGAGTGAAGAGATTAGTGAAGTATCAGTTAATCTAGAACTGTCCCGGCATTTACATGGTGAAACAGGAAAATCCTAGAGAACTGTTAGAATATTTGGCAGCGAGACTTGAACCTACCTGTCCATACTGTGTTTTCTCCTCTGTATTGCTACGTTTTCGTATAATATATATATATATATATATATATATGTAACAACACTCAACAAAGTGAAATATTTCGTTTTCGTTTACAAAAGCACGTGTAATAAGAGAAACTTGCAAGAAGTATTTATCAGGTAAATAGCTTGATTGGCTTCTTTTTACTCATTTGCCTTGCACTAGTACTAGCACAGGTTGCCACACTACACTTTTTTTTAGACTGATTCATTTATTTATATTTAAAAAAAACGTTTATTTATTATGATTTGTATTGTGCACCTAACCCATTTTCTTGAATTCATTAGTTGTGTAAATTTGGGCCAGTTACTCTTGCAGTCGTGTAAACTTTTGTTTCAGAAGAAATTGCATGATTAACAGTGGAACACGCACGCACAGAAACAGTCGCTCTGCTTAGGCAGTTTTGCTCTAACTGGTAAGCGTACTAAAATCAAGGTTACGGAAAGTTTCCTTTTTAGATCAACCCATCTTGAATCGATTTCATTTTATAACCATTTAAAGAAAATGAAACGCTGGTGAACCCAGAAAACAGCTTGGAAGCTCATGTGATCAAGTATTATCTAACTAGTAAATAGGGTCACCATTCAATGTTTTGTGTTTCAAGCGTGTACTCCGTTTAAGATTGTTAGTTCACAAAAGTTTCGATTGTAGTTTTCAGCAAAATTAAGAGATGCATGTGTTGTAGCATGACATTGCTAATTGATTGCAAATTTAATGTTACCACGCCACACCCGACCGAGATTTTAACATTTTGGCAGTTCTCCATCTTGTGCTCGGTATTGTCTAATTGGTAAGCAACGTGGAAAATAGTGAAACAAACGATCTATTATAAAATAATGATACGTATTCATTAGTGCAGAGAATTAATCATTGAGATGGAGGAATTGCTAACATAGGAAACTCTCACAAACAGAACGTGGGGACTCAGCGGAAGCATGTTCCGAGGCTGGCTATCGTGACAGATTTTACATCGAAATTTGGAAGCACTAGAATTTTTGGCTTCCATAATACTTTGAGACATGGAAATTCGATTGCATTAATTAACTAGTTTCTTTCGAAGTTTGTCGTTTACATTTCCCTGGATTTCTTCCTATTGTATACCTCCAAAGTTGTTTTTAACAATATAGTGCTATATATACCTATACGTACAGTAACGCATCATACAACAATTAAGAAGGGGAGAAATATATTTCAGCAAAGTTATGTGAATAATACAATGTGTTCCAAGAAGGTGCAGTCCTAAGTTCAAGTGGATAGTACTTGAAGGCAAGAATTTATATGCCCCAGTATTGGTCATTTGGCAGTACTGATCTCAGGAGCAACAAGTTTCAGCAGGTGAAAGAACCGCGTCATGCATCAGTCTTATTCAAGAGTTTATTCCTTTCCAAGAACGAACTCATTAATGAAAATTATTACCATATCTTACTTGTCCAGATTTCTTCTTTCTTAAAGAGGTATGATATTCCAAAACAATCGTAACACACTTGTATATTTGAAGCTTACATTGAAAGGGAGATTTAAAATATATTAAGTAACCAAACATTAGGAAAAGTGGCTCAGATGACATGAAAAATAGGCGAATGTGACAGTTTTCAACATTTAGTGTCAAGTTATTAAAGGTGTGTGTAGTTCAGTTTGCGCCATTTTGTAATCCCATGTTTTCTTTCTTTTAAAGAAGAAAGTAATTAAAAGTTGTCAAACCGAGGTTGCGTTATTTTTTTAATCATCCTATATTTTAATTGTTCCTGATTAACGAGGTTCTGAGTTCTGACCTATTGTTAGTTCTATGTGGCATGTTCGGTCCAAAGTTTATCTATCATCGAAGACATTATAATGTACCTCAATTTTAATACCATTGATGTAAACTATGGTACAGTTACGATAAGGCAACTAAAATAGTAAACTAAGTTAGGTGTCCAGCAAAACTTAGTTTATTATTCCATTAATTATAGGTTATAGACTTATGGAAAGACGTTCACTTCAGTACATATTTGAGTAATATATTATAATCGGAAGTTGAATAAACAATTTTAGTAATCTGTAACGGTCCCATATGTTTGGTGCATTCATCCAACTGGAACTTCTCCGAGGCTTCCAAATTATCAAAATAACAACGGTAAAACGTTAAAAATTATATCATTCGTTCATTGTTCTTGAAGAACGAGATGCTGACGGAACCTTATGATTATGTTCGTCACGCAAGTGAAAGAAAATAACGAAGGTTTAACTTCGTATTAAAACTTAAATTACCACGATAAAATAGCAACTCGACACATTTCATTATGTGTTGTAACAACGCGAAAACATAAGAGGCATGTTGTGATCAATATTTGAAGCTGTTATTCATCGGTAACAAAAGGGACTTTCTCTTTCGCTAATTGACCATCATGCTGGAAATTCTCCACGCGTTGCTGAATAACAAGGCGGCAATAACTTTCGAAGTTTTTAGGATTTGATGAGTAGTTTATTTTTTTCTTTGTCTACGTAAAACCTCGCCAGCTTCTGGGGTGTCCTGATATACAGGTGGTCTAGTCTTTGCCGACATTGCCATAGAGTGTAGATGTATGAGGATTCCGGCGCCGCAGGCAGCCGTTATATATAACGCCGTCTTGAGAACAGAAAACAAGGTGGACGTTCGTGATGATTAGGTTCTTAAGGTAAGCAGGTGGGAAGAGAGGAGTGGCTGTTATGGCCGCCCTATTTCCACTCTCTCAAAATCCTTCCTTGTATGACATTGATGGCCGTTCGTGAAAACTTTTCAGTCTGGAGAGGCAATGTAGACAATAATTGAGATCTCCAGTTTTTCAGTTGCCATTGCCAAACTATCACCTGGTCATTTTGAGTCGAAAAATACTATGCTGAAAGATGCACGGAAAAAGAAAGAAGGGTAAAATCAACAGTGGAGGGGCTAGTGATTATACCGTGTACAATTTGCTTCAACGGAATTGACAGGAGAGCGCTAGAGGAGGAGAATTCAAGCAGTCCTCACCCACACACAATACTAACCCAGCCACGGTGGTCCAACTAAGTGGGAGGCGAGAAATGTGGCGGCAATTTCGGTCAAAAAGACGTTCCTAGTTAAGAAGATGATGAGTATTCCACACCGACTGAAGGCACAAGAAGGTCAGGAGGAAAAATTGGTCATGAGTTGCCCTGCCGTGTGGGACAGTTTCTTGTGAAGTACGATTTCGGCTAGTTACGTATTAAAAGCTCTTGCCACCCATTGATGATACCGGTTTTTTTATTTAAAGAAAAATATAACAGTGGAAACTTTTTTTCATTGAGTCGTATATTTTAGAAATGCATTTATGTGGTTTACTAAAATCGCGATATCAACGTCTAGTTTCATTGTCGGCTTCATTATGTTGCTAGAAGTAAAAGCTGTGCTGAAGAGAAGGGATATTACATTTTTCATCCTGAAGGGATTGCGGGAAGAATCAAAGTAGTTTTGTGGTTTCCAAAACAAATTAACTTAAAATACAAACTTTTCATCTTACGCGCAAGTTTTTAATACTTCCCCCAAGTCAGGATGGATAGCAATCCTTTTTAATGAATTTGAGCAAGCTGCATTCTGAGAAATATTATATCTAGGTTGCATTGATGTAAATTTACTACAAATAATAGAACGAAGATACTGTAAAAATCTGTCGAACGTCTAGTGCGTGAAAATAGCATTTATAACTGTTAACGAAAGTTCACAGAAACCGCTTCCAGTGGAGCTGTTTTAATAAATCGTAATAACGATTCTTTGTTTTCTCCCTATCAAATTAATATGTTACTTCGTCTTACCTCTACACAGCGTGTGAACACTTAACGAATGAACATTGGATAATACACAACATTATGCAAATTAAGTCGATGTATTTCTGACTCAGTGAACTAGTTTGTACTAAATTAGATCTGTACTCTGTAGTCTTCTGAAAATGCGCATTTATTTTGATAATGTGTATAACTCGAGAAGTAGGAATTCGTGATGAAAACTGGCTTGATGTTGCGCAGGATAGAATCCAATGGCAAACGTTTGTTACTGCGGTAGTGAAAGCCATAGAGTGAGTTAGAATAACTCTCTACAGTGATTTCACGTGCGCAGTTGTGTATCTTTTTGTTCTTCTGAAGTGACCCTTAATAATTATATTCACAAGTATTCAAGATCAGTACAACGTATTTCTATCAGGTGTCCTCCGTGGATGAGTTGGTAGACTTATCGCATTTGTAATCAATGGGTCATGGGTTCGAGTCCAGGCGGGGGACAGAGAAAGTACCGTAGTTTTCATAGCACCGGGGCTCGACGCTCGAGCTCGCTTTTCATGCTTATATGTATACAAACGTGTCACTGATCGCATCATCATCCATGATTGATTGATTTCCTAGTTTCAGGCGCGGCAGTGGATGAACGACGTATTGTTTATCGTAACACCTACACTTTCAAATAAGTATTTGAAAAAGTATCATCTTAAATTTCTATACTGTTGTTAACGATGGAAGAGGAGAACGATTTATCCTCCACTACGTTAATATTAAATATATATGAGCTCCTGCGTAGCCTAGTCGGTAGCGCGCTCGACTTCAGTGCGAGCGGTCCTGGGTTCGATTCCCGGTGGGGACTCAAAAATTTCGGTGTTGACCCAGCATCGTGGGGACAGTTGGCGAGCTGCTGTGAATAAAAGACACTCCTCTCCCAACCCGTCTGGTCAGCGCGTGATTTCTTTTGTGAAGATTCCCATTCTTCAACCACCGCAAACTCTCTCTCTCTCTCTCTCGGTATAATGCTTTTCCTTTTCTTTCTTTTTTTCGTTTGCTGTTGTTCGTTTGGAGTTTGTTCCTAAAACATCGTATACAGTAAAAATATTGAATTACTGTAGTTTGGCATATTACATATAAGAACAATAGCAATCCTATATATGATATCATATTTAGGCTATCATTTAAATTGTTGTTATGATTGAAAACCTTAGGTTTAAAGATTTGTTGGAACACTTGTCACTCGACCTTTAAAATATGACCTTAATGTAAAAGGGCCTTCCGCAGCTGGTTTTATGTCAAAACGTATTACAAAATCTTAAATAAGTTGTAAGTCTACAGACATAATTTTAGCTGACAAGAAGGTATGCCAATCAGTGTGTTAAAAGTACATTCCACGCACCCGTCTCGCGCGAAGCACGGGGGTTTTGACTCCAAGTCATTTACAATCTCGGTGACATCAGTCACCAAACAATCCAAGAAAACTCTTATCTATGAAGTGAAGAAGAGTGGTGGGAAAAAAGTGAGATTTACACGGCACTCCCAAGCAAAGCGGGACACATTCCTCATGTCCGCCGCTGCCATTAACTCCCGTGTCCACTGGGCGGTTCCCAAACCGTCCTATTCTCACGGTGTTTTGTCGGTGTTGCCACATTTAGAATTATATCTTTCTCTCCGCATAAGTAATTCGGTTACACATTCTGTCGTTTCGGTAGTTGTTTCTTTATAATTTTGGTTTTTCGGTGGGTTCAAGAAGTATCAAAGTGTGTGTGTTTTAAAGTACCGGTAATTTTCTTATAAGCCAACGTAATTGTGGATCATCATCCTGCATTTGTAGACCAAAAGTGACATTTAGCACACTACAGATTTTTCAATCTGTGTTGTTATTGTATCCAAGTATTTTTTAAGATGAAGGGACGCCTGAACTTGTAGCACCTTCGGTTTTTTTTTTTTTAAACTCATTTTCACAAACTATTCCCAGGGTAAAACATCCCTACTAAATTTGGTGTTTCGTTGCAACTCCACCAATACGTGAAGAATAAAATAAGAAGTATCGCAGCAAGAGTGAAATTTTTCGGTATAATCCTAACGTGGTGGGAGATTCACCTTGAATAAGCTTTCGTTCTCTGTTCATATTAGCAGCACGTATATAAATCATTTGTGTATTTGTTTGGGAAGTTCACAAACTTTTGTATCTAATATGGCATTTACACGTTCTATCCTACTGAAGCATCAGAAAATTAGTTTCATGGAAGTGTTTTAAAAAATCAAAAAGTGATCGTGGTTAGGAGAGCTGAACCCGGGTCACTGGACCGGTCCGAAACTTGATATGGTCTGGAAGACATAATTAACTTCGAATTTTCGTGTCGTATTTTTCGTGCTCCGGGTTTAGCGCCTCCGGTCTTTGTCACCCCTGACAGAAACACTGTTCAAACGCCAGGAAAAAAATGAAAACTTTTGTTTTCCGGTCTACTGGGTCTAAATTGGGTCACCAGATCTGAAGCCTAGACCTGGTGATCCGGTCCAAAACTTGGCCCGGTGACCCGTTTCAGCTCTGGCGGTTAAAAATAAGATCAGAAAGTAATGAAAAGTAGTTTATGGCGTATGTATTCTGAGCACTTTTTTTTCACTACACACAATACTTTATTACCACACCCTTTGTGGATATTTTTTAACGCTTTGATAAATTTGAAGCACATTGTAATTGGTTAAAAAAAAATCTTTACATGTCTAAAGTTGACATGTACACAATGTAAATCTTTACATTGTCTAAAGTTGACATGTAAATCTTTACACAGGAAATTGATCGAACAGAGTTGTAGTAAATATGGGTGTGGAAACACAGCGTTCTTGAAAATCGTTCAGTTTACTTTCTTTTAATGAAAAAAGTTGTAGCTGAACACAAATAAAACTTTAGCCGACTACATCTTACGATATTCGTATTACACCGTATATCGAACAGTCTAGCTAGAATGAGTTATTTATTTTAACCGTAGTATGGTAAGGTGTGGAATTGTGGATCGAATCCGACCCGAGCGAAATTTATATCTCGCTATCGTCCAAACGCAGTCACGTCAGTTGACCTTCCCCTCATTCACGAAGAAGCCGTCGGGAGTGTTCGCGTCACTCTGATAAAGGGCGCTTTCACATACGCGCGAGAGCGAGTTCTCCCGCGCTCGCCTCGCTTTCGCTGATCCTTTCACATCAACGCGGGCATTGCCTGCGCGGGAAATCTCTGCGAACAGGGTTGCTGTATAACCAGTTTTATTGATGGTGGATGAGTGGTTAAGCTCGTAGCCTTGTAATCAAGGTAAAAAACTTTGGTAAACTTTATTTTTATATGGGCCAGTTTAGTAACTTTGGACTTCGGCCCGTCACGATTTGCCTTTAGCTGTTAAGTGTTAAAATCCATGCCCCTGCCGGGACTCGAACCCGGGACCGTTGAGTCGATGGCCTACCGCCGCAGACCGCTCGACCACCCGGCCGGCATTGTAATCAAGGTGTCCCGGGTTCGATACTCGGTGGGTACACAAGTGGTTCGGATCCCGCGTTAAACTGTAGGTCCCGTCCTCAGTACGTCGTCATCATCATCCCACCATGGGTTCACCTTGCCGAAACGCAGTTCCGGTGCGTCCGGCCTACTTTAGTTTATTTAGACTGTGTAATGTTTTCTACTTGTACAAAAATCGGAACAAGTAGTTGTTTATTAATTCCGTAGATGTGTGAGAAACGGGAATATGATTCACTTTCAAATTTTCGACGTGAAACCACTACAATTTCTTGAAAAATATATATCAGTAATTGTTCTTTTAAATGACAAAACATCTTCATAACAAAGAAACAACTTCTTGTTTATAACTCTATGAACATTCATATCAACATTATTATGCTCCAACAAGAAGATTGGCTATTAAGGTCAGTTCTACAATCGACCGCTAAACTTCTAGTCAGTGCTAACTTGAGACCAAGTCTGATTTTGGCCAGTGAGAGTACGCAAAATGAGAGTTGGCCTCGGCCTCAACTTAGCGCTGACTAGAAGTTTAGCGATCGATTGTAGAACTGACCCTTAATGAAATAATTATAGCTACCGGCCTGTTGTAATTGATGAAAATACAGCATATCTTTGCACTGTTCTCTCTTTCGCTCGCGCTGAAGTGAAACAGCTCATTTACTTCAGTGTCTTGCTTGGCTTTCAGCGGGCAGCTCTCGCGAGTCTCGCCGCATTTCTAGGAGGGAAACGCGAATATTTTTTCGTCCGCAGCGAGAGAAACCCACTCTCGCCTCGCGCTGATGTGGAAAGCCCAATTGCTCGCACTGTATTTCTTAACCACGCGAGAGTTGTCCGCTCCGCTCTCGCGCGTATGTGAAAGCGCCCAAAGAGTATCGTTTCCGTTCAGAGTCCATGTTTATTTGCTATAGTCAATTCTGGGTCCGATCCCATTGGTAGTTTTCGAAAATAAAGTATAGTCTTCTAAACGAACTGCACTCCATTTTACGTTTTATGTTTATTTCATCAGTCAACTTGGCATTCGATGTTTTTAGCTGGCCTAGGTAAACATACTCAACAACTATGCCTATTGTCTTTCCGCTAATCTTTATTTCCCTTTTTGCAGCATGTTGATTGTATATGACCTTTGTTTTACTTAAATTCATTTTAAGGTCTACTTTCGAACTCTCATTATTCAGTTCTTCCATTCTGGTTAGTAGTTCTTCTGCAGTTAAAGCAAACAGGATTATAACATCAGCGAATTCGGTGTCCTTGGCAGCAGTATTTAAATCACCAGAACATCAGGGCATCGAAAGTGTATGTATCTATATCTCAAGTTACTGCGGAACATTTACTCGACTGCTACATCTGTCATTAAACTGCATTGAGAATGTCAAAAAAAAATAATGTTGGAAAAGGAGTAAGGCAAGGAGATTCAATTTCTCCAAAACTATTTTCAGCTGTACTGGAGAGTGTGTTCCAAAATTTAAACTGGAATGAAGTTGGAATTAAAATTAATGGCGAATATCTTCATCGCCTACGATTCGCTGATGATATAATCCTGTTTGCTTCAAGTGCAGAACTACAAACCAGAATGGAAGAACTGAGTAATGAGAGTTCGAAAATAGGCCTTAAAATAAATTTAAGCAAGACAAAAGTAATATACAATCAACATGCTGCAAGGAAGGAAATAAAGATTAGCGTAGATTCAATAGACATAGATGAGTATGTGTACCTGGACCAACTCAAAACATCGAATGCCAAGTTGACTGATAAAATTAATAGATGTAAAGTGGTGTGGAGTTTGTTTGGAAGACTACACTTTATTTTCAAAAACAAACTACCAGTGTGCCTGAAGCGTAAGGTCTTACCTGTAATGATGTACGGCTGTGAAGCTTGGACATTGAATGCGCAAGCGACTCAAAGAATAAGAGTCACACAGTTAGCAATGGAAAAATACATGCTAGAAATAGCTAGGAGGAACAGGAAGATTAGTGAGTGGATTCGCGCATAAACAAGGGTAGAAGATGTAATCAAGTCTGCGAAGATGATGAAATGGAGATGGGCCGGGCACATAGCTAGGTGAACAGGTGGGAAGGTGGACGACAGATTTACTACATTGTATTCCTAGAGAAAAGAAACGACCGAGACGACGTCCAAATGCAAGATGAATAGATGAAATCAAGCGTTTTTCAGGATCTACGTGGATGAGGATAGCAGCAGCCCGTGATGTGTGGAAAGAAAAGGGGGAGGTCTTCATGCAGCAGTGGATAGTAAATGACTGAATATGAATATATATATAATATATTATATATATGTAATATGTATAGTTATTCACAAATATTGTATTTAAAAATGCTAATATGATTATACAACAAGCTGGAAATAACCTTATGAAGTTTAAAAATCTAAGACCAATTTAATTAAGTGAAGGAAAAAGTACTATGTGGAAAAGTTGGGCTCGCATATTAATCTTACATATTGAACTACAACTGGTGGAAGACTTTTTACTTTTTGTAAAAATTCTATATGAAAGAATATTGTTTCAGTTAATCAATTAATAGTTACATATTTGTTCGTTTCATATACAATAAGCTTTGGTTGATGGCACTTACTGTCGATAAATCAGTAATGGGATGTTTTGAATAAATTAAAAGACGAATCCATCTTGTGCAATAATAATCCTTAATAAGGGAATGGTTGTTTCTTTCAGCGAAATTCCACAGATCATTGCATTAGAAAACATGACCGATATCACGTGATTTTCAGAGTTTTGGAAAGAAGTTGGAGTTTGATAGAAAATCGAAAACCGGGTGTTAAGATAGTCTCATTATCAATATTATTATTAGGCTATATTGATTTCTCAGAATTTGTCTCCTTTACTAGCGTTAAGTATTTGTTGAATGATGTAGCTACATTTATTTGGAATGAAACATTGCCGAGCAACAGAATTGTTATAGACTGTTGATCTTGAAAATTAGGCCTTGGAACTTTCGCTTTGTCTGGAAAAAGACGTGGAATTTTATCTTAGCGAACTAATGGACACCCAGATTGTAACGTGATCGTTTTAAGTAGACACACGTCTGTATTTCTTGTTTGAAAAAAGTAAGGCAGTACTGTCATACTGGGTTAAAAAATATCTAATGTGGGAGAGGTTTAGAAACGACTTGCTCTAATTTACTAGCCAAAAACTAGGTGCAGAATACGGACCACCCGTTTTGAGTAAGAAGTAATTCACGAGCAGCCTTATAAGTTAAAGACAGGATTTTAATTCTGACGTTGCATTTCTTCTGTCTTGAGAAACCAGTTCATGGGTAATATTTTGTGTACAATTCCTGTCACCGCACTCCCACGGGTCGCTGTGTAAGCTAGGAAATAACACATAGATCTTAATTCGGAAGCACTGGTCATTTCATTATGCATAAAGTATTCTCATTAATAATTATAATAATTCATTATAAGTTTTTCTTAACGTTGTATTAATGCGATATGAGTATGTAGATATCAGAGCGCTATAGCAATATGTTTGATCCACAAGGCACACGATTTGAGAACAAAATCTGTTTTCATTACACTTACAATTCAGTGACCAAAATCGATCAAAATGTCAAGAAAAGTCAATTGAAGAATTAGGCCTAAATTATTCTTGAAGAAAGTAAAGTTAAATTCCTACGTAACAAGTATTTTCAACACAGTAACTGAGCAACGCTATCTTTGAGTTGTAATTAGACATTGATCAAGCATGGCCCAATGATAACAAGTATGAGTTACTTTCGATGAAATCCTGAAGTGGACAGAATTTAATAATTTCATCTTGAGTAACAAGAAGTTATTCACGTCGTTGTATGCAAGCTGTGAATGATCTTAGATATTTTTGTTCTACGAACCAATACACGCTTTGAACACACTCAGAGCATATTATCTCTATTCTATCTGATTGCATTGTTACTAATGTTCTAAACAAGCTGAGAAACTTCTAGGAACGGGACCTACAGATTTTGGTAAAGTGGACTCCGAACCACTATACGTTCAATGATGGACCCTGGCGGGAATATGACCCGTGACCACACGCACAGAAAGGAGCACCCAGAGGTCCCTATTATATTGGAAAAGAACTAGAACAAAATGATTTCATATTCATGGACACTTTTGGAAGAACAAATAATGTACCTCTGCGACTTTCTGTAGAGAACACGTTTAATTTTGTAAGAGCTTCCATTTTCATTTTGTAAGAGCATTCACAAGCTATACTATGTAGATCGAAGTACTAAGTCCTCTCTGTAAATGTTGGAATGGACTTCTAGATTTTATTTATTTATTTATTAAAAGTTAGCATGGCAAAAGCCATTTTACACCGTTCTTGTAACATTGTAATAATAATAATAATAATAATACCACAAACAAAACAATTATAAAATCTGGTGGCAAAGGAAGAGTATTGTAAAAGTATATAAGAGATTGCTGAACCGAACTCTCTCGGTTTTGAGATGTAGAAATTGTTGGGAACGGGCATTTTGTCTGGGTACTCTTAGGTTAAAAGGCGGATGAAGGTCGGTCGTTGGTCCTGAGTGTGCCCTACATTTTATAAAGAAATTTTAAGTCATTAGTTTTCTTCGCGTGTCTGTGTTTTTAAGTAAAGAGAATTGAAAATGTCTACTTTAGATTTATGTTGGAAGTTGGGTATCCTGTATTGTACAATGCGGATAAAGAAATTGTGGACTTTGTACAGCAATTTAGAAGTTGGTTTCATAAGCCGTGGAAAGATAGGTGAACAGTATTCAATAGTAGGGAGTACACAGGTGAGAAAATAGGACCGACGAGCTCTGAAATTTTAAACTCTGCTAACCTGTAAAGAAGTCCAAGGAGTTTGAGTAATTTAGAAGTTTCAAATTCAGTGTGATGAGTAAAATTGAGTTTTTCATCAAATATGATACCAGTTTCTTTGTAATGGTCTGCCCATGGTATATTAGATGAGGGTAACTTGTACGTACATTTTGTGTTATGGGTTTTGAGTGAGAAACACAGTTACAGCAGTTTTGCAAGGATTGACTTTCAGTAACCAATTACTGAAGCACATTTCAACAGAATCTATAGCGGCTTGAAGGAATAGTGTCTTATGTAGATTTAATGATCTTAAAAATTTGGAAGTCATAAGCGTAGCAGAGTAGAGAAGTACAGGAATTATCGATCTTTTCACATAAGTCATTACTCATCAGTATAGAGGGGAAAATAAAACAGGCCCTAAGGAGCTTCCTTGAGGAACACGTGAAAGCATTGGGAGCCACTTCGATGTGCTACCAGGGAAGACGACACGTTGTTCTCCTGTCAGTCAAATATGATGTTGGAAGCTGAAGAAGGATTTCATGTAAATTAAATCTGGAGGCAAGCATGTGTATAAGAAGTTTGTGATTGACGGTTTCAAATGCTTTGGAGGGTGTCCATAAAGTCCTGTAGGAAACTAAAACTCTATAATTTGAAAACTATTAAGTTTATTAACAAAAAAAAATGTGTGTACTTTGAACGATATTCAAAGTTTTATTTCTGTTTGTTGAAGTTTATCGAACCTCCAGTTGTGCACACCATTCACGTCCAAACAGTGTTGCAGTCTTTTGGGGAAACCGAGAAGTGCGTGCTGATGGTGCTCCTCTGGGCTATTCAGGTTGAATTGTTATTAAAGTCCTAAACGAACTGGTAAAGTACTAATGACGGGACGTACAGTTTAATGTGGGCTCAGAACCAGTTGTGTCAACACCGGGAATTTAACTCGGGATCCGTTGATTACAAGGCAGCGAGCGTTACCACTCATCCACCGGGGTCACTGGGGTATTGGGAATCACATCACTTATTTTGTCCTTCAGATCGTCCAGATTAACTGGTTTCTGTGAAAACACCTCGGTCTTTAACATATCCCCACAACCAGTAGTCGCAGGGTGTAAATCTGGTGGTCTTGCAGGCCAAGGTGTGGGTCCTCTTCGGCCAATCCATCTCTGTTGAAATTGTTCGTTAAGACCTTGGCCTGCAAGTTCACCAGACTTACACCTTACGATTACTGGCTGTTGGGACATGTAAAGACCGAGGTGTATTCACAGAAACCAGCTAATCTGGACAACCTGAAGGACAAAATAAGTGATGTGATTCTGAATATTCTGAATATTGGGCGTGAATGGTGCTCAACTGAAGGTTTGGCGATGAACTTCAACAAGCAGAAATAAAACTTTAAACATTGCTCTAAGTACACACAAAATTTTGTTAATAAACTTAATAGTTTTCAAGTTATAGAGTTTGTTTCCTGCAGGACTTTGGACGCCAAGTTCTTGTCTGTCTGCAAGGGCATCTAATCCGTAGCTGGAGACAGTAGGACAGCTGAGTTGGTTTCACAGGAGCCATTCGGTACAAAGCCATGCTGGGAGGGAGAAAGAAATGGGAAGACATGTTTTGAATCCCGTCTGTGATATTTTTTTTTACAAATTAAACCGAAAGAAGGGAAATAGATTAATACATGACTTTTCGCCTTTTTTGTAAACTGGATTAATGTTTGCTTTTTTCCAGGAGCTCAGAAAATAACCCTCCGAAAAGCACCTATTGTAAAGAATCGTGAGAGGTGTAGATAATGGTTGGGTTAGTTTAATCAGAAATACGGAATTTATTTTTTCGGTTCCAGAGGCCTTGGAGGATTTTTAGAGAGGTTGAAAGGCGATACACTTCCGTAGGGATTGTGTTTATATCTGCTAGGCAATGGGGAATTTAAAAAAATGGAGGATCAGAACAAGCATTAAAATTGTCATAGAAGCATTCATTAAATAAATCAGCGCTTTCATTGAATGCATCAGTACATTTACTGTATGAAATTAGATATAGTAGACCTGAGTTTTGTCGCCTAGGAGACCAGAAACGTTTAGGTTTGGTTACAGCTTGTGATGAAACAAATTCAATATAATTATAATCTGTACGGAGGAGAGCTTTACATACTCAACAGGAAATTGTTTATCTGTATTTTCTAAATGAGTTTGATGTGCTAGTTACGAATCTAATAGTAGTTTTCCTCAAATGTCGAAATTTCAGATGCAATTGGCTAAATTTGATTTTCTGCAAATAAGGTATTCTTAAACGTTAGTTGATTGTTGTTGCGAAGATTGATGCTAGATGGCAGTAAAACTGGCAATATTTCTTTATTATTTTTGTTATTTATTTTCTTTATTTGATCAAAGGAATCCGCTTTTATTTCTCTCTTCTAATCCTTGGTAAATATTGTTTCATACAAACGAAGTAACTGGATTACAACACAGTAATGCCTAGGAAATGTATGTAAAATATTAGCAGGCGGACAGTCTGCTTGAGCTCCTTGTTCGAAGTAGTGTTTTGAGGAAGTCTTGTTGTGTGTTAGAGAATTTAAACAATAAATGTAATCATATTCTTTTTGATAAGTTGGGTGGAGTTGTATAAGTCCGAAACAACTCAAACATATCACTGTGCAAGCATCATTGTTTTTATATAAAGCGTATTTCTGAAGCCCGATCTGTGGACATACAAACATTGGGCTCCGCATGCGTGTTGTAGCAGTTACAGGTCAACGTTAGAAGCTTGACGGCGGGAACTGAAAGGTATGTGCCTTTGCTGTTTGCCAAAGTTGAAGAGAAGCCACCAATTATCTTAATGACTATTAATTATGATTAATGGACATTACACACCATAATAACATAAAATACAAAAAATGCTACAGTATACCATCGTTTATTGCACTAGTACCCCACAGTGACGAACTCCGGGTTTCCAACCACCAAAATTTTCATCCATGGATAAAGTATGTATTGGAGGTAACATCTGATTGTGATGAAACTGCAGCTATTGAACCACATTTACTTAGTCAACAAAAATTGAGTGATGTGATCAAAGATCTTGATCTTCCTAAACCAGAAGCAGAACGTATTGTTTCGTGAATGAAAGGTTGGTACATTCTTATTCCATCACGTAAAATATCTAAATACATAAGAAAGCAGACATGAAATCTTTGAAACTCTCTTCAGAATGGAGACAGGTATATGTTTCTGTTAGTATGGCCTTTTTCAAGCTATCGGCTTCGCATATCGTCCAGGAGAGTAGCGTCATTAAGTAGTTGGTTCAGCGCTAAGCGTGAAGTGCATTTTTGTGCATTGTAATGTGCACTCTTCTGTACCAGTTGCCTCTTTATTCCACATGAAAGAGAATTATTAAATTGTCAAGATGCTGTTGGAAAAGATTGAGTACGAAATCTATGGATGGGATTTTAAGATGATGGCTTTCCTTTTGAAATTACAGGATTATATTTAATAAAATATTCTTGCTTTCTTTGCTTTTCGGATAGCAGGGCTACAAATCAGCACTGTACACGGAAAATGTGGCCAGAGATGAAAGAGGTTTTTCTTAGAACAAACGACGTTACAACAAAGCTCTAGTTCAAACGCAGAAAATTTTAATTCCTCCACTCGACTTTAAATTGGAACTTATGAAATAATTTTTAAAACATCCCCCCTCCCCTATTCACCTGCTCTTCACTAAAAAAAACAACAACTAGTATTTCACTAGTTACGTGATGCAAAAATCAAGGTGGGATATATACTGGACCACAGATGCGTGTGATGTTTCAGGCAGAAGAACTTTAAAAAAAAAATGTATTTTCTTGAGAACAATCCTTGGAAAGTTTTAGGGCGATGCTGAAGAGATTTCGTGGTAAACATAGGAGTGAAAATTACAAGAAATTAGTAATTTTTTGATTCGTCATTATAACTTTTGGGTTGTAGAATGTCGTTGAAATAACTCTGTTTTCACGTCTAGAACATTCAGTTCAAATTTAGCAACTGTAAATGGGGAACATGAAACACGCTTCAGCAAGATATACAAACAATGGACACAAGATACTAAGGACGCTGGGACACAGTAATGATGAAATGTTACGTTTGGCCATTAGTTCTAGATGACGCATCGACGTCTGATAAGAGAAATAGCACCTATGTTTACTCCCAAATTGTGATTGCCAGTTCAATGTAAATTTAGCGGTTAATGTAAGCTTATGTAATCCTTTATCACTGAGTAAATTCCCATATCTTTATATTTTCATATATACTGTAGAAATTATCCTCCCCTCTAAATCTGAAAACAGTTGATAGTAGATTTTCGTAATTTCAAGGAACTTCTATCAGTATTTCCGAGCATAGTGAAGGTTGGTGTGTGTGTTGGTATATGTTTGAAACAAGAGCTTTGCAACACAACTTGCAGTGTATCACACCTGGAAATTTCTGGCGTGGTCGTGCTGCAGTAAAACTCAGTTCCTTGAGTACGAAAGTGCGAGCGTCACATATGACTTCTGTTTGGGTGATCTATAACGATTTTAATCGATGGAAATAATCCCACTATTCGTTCTTCTCTTCAAACATCATATTTCACTTATTTTTGGAATGAAAATTGGAGGGGATAGGATGCTAAAAGGCCAATGAAAGTATTGTAATGTAAAAGCACTTTTTCGGAAAAAAGTTCTCACAGGAGAAATATCGACATTTCGGGAAAACGAATATTGTATTCATTATTGGTACCACCAAATGAAATAAGAAACACTAAAAAATTCAGATAAACAAGAAGTCGCCAAAAATTTGTAGCCCAGTTGCGTTGTTGAATGAAAATATTACGAGTTTGACTATTGGTTACTATTTCCAGAGCGACCGTGCACGCTTCTTGTTCTTGAGTGCAAGCTTTGTTTCCTGACTACCACATCAGAAAACTATTGCATTTTGCTTTCTTGACTGGAACATAGTCTTTTATAAGAGCGTCCAAGCATGCATAAAAGAAATCGATGACATCCTCCACGTATCCTGATTAGTTAAGTAGATTGTAAATTGAAAAATTAAAAAAAAAAAAAAAAAAAAACTTTACTGGTTACCACACAATGTTTGTATGTAGAACACGACGAAATAGAGCTGAAGAATGAAAAGCACAGTCCTTCCAGACGCTGTAGTCGAAGGCGAGCTAGATTTCGTGGGAAAAACTGAGACCCCACCCCGTCCACGTCAATGAGAACCATCCTTAGATGGCTGCAACTAAGGGTTTTCTATTGTTTGTAAAGAGCATTTGTAGGCCACCCTGGAGAGAATTAGTGGAGCCGAGCACAAATCGAGACCTTTAAAAGAAAGAAAGAAAACATCCTATCAGACAGCTATACACTGAGCCTACAGTAGTGTTGTCTGTAAATCACTTTGCTTCGCTTGTTTGTCATTAATCTTACAAATCTGTCCTGTGTTTGGAAGTCCGTATAAGATGAGTAATGTACGTAGTTATTTCTATTATGTTCATACGCGTAGGGGTGGGTTTGCTAATATTTTCTTGGGTACACGCTGTTCCATAAGTTTTCATAGAAAAACGTTAAATCGATAAAATTCTTAAGTAATATACGTGGTTGCATAACAAACAGGCGTAGGAATTACATGTTTTAAAAACGCTTGGTCCGTTTATCAGTGAGGGAGAATGTAATTGTCTGGTTGGATAGCGGTCATTACGTATGTCGTCTTTACTCGCACTGAAAAGCTTCTTTTCTTAGCCTTGCTCATTTTAACCTATCATTACTTTAGAGAATTTCTGGAAATCCTCTACTTCTTTTGGAGAGTCCATTTCACAATTTTAGAATATTCTAGTATATTTTGTATAGACCAAGTTTAAATTAGCCTTTGAGATACCATGCCGCATCAGCTCTGCTGATACGATATTAAAGCTCCTAAGTTCCTTTTTGCACATTTTCAGCAGCTTGTAGCTCCAAAACGCGGCGAAATTTCCATTAAGGCTTTTCTTCTTAGGCATTTTTAATGTAATTTCTGCAAGTTTGTCGGTCGAATTCTTTATCCTACATGTACACCATTGAACTTTCCTGGTTTGAATCAATGATTCGTGCTCAGTAAATGGTCGGTTATTTTTGGCTTAATAATGCACAGTCCAGAAAATATTTTCATTACATTTCTTCCCTAAACTCGCCGATTTGACTGCTAACTTTTCAATATCTTCCTGCTTTTGACTTCCAGATTGACAAATCAGTTGAATGGCATTTTGAATCAGAATGCGCTTGTCTTTTATCACAAAGCAAAGATCGTCTTTTTTCCACCTTGAAACATTCTTCATTCTCTAATTTGCAACTTTAGATACCGGAATGTGATACTGGAATTCCTCATACCCCCCCCCCCCCCCCCGGAAGATGACACTTGATTTGTGTACAACCCATATTCATTTCTTCCCTTCTATCACAGTTCGAAGTTGACGGGACAGGACTTTCCGGACACCTTGTACCGTGCTGAAACAAGGCGTAACTCATAAATGTGTTTACACTAGCCTGCTGTAGCTCCTTTTGCATTTAACCGTTTTCGGGTAAGAAACGGACACAGAGAACGAAAAAGGCAATCGAAGTGGATCTAATCGATTATTCATGAAGTACTAATGCTGTGCAGTATTTGAGAAGCATGTTTCCGAAACCTGCTAATTTCATTTTAAATTAATATTATTAATTATAATTATTATTATTATTTTACTCATAGAATATACAATTTCCTAGTTCGATTTTGCTGTTAGTTTGAACGAGAATTTAGTATATCCAATTTAAATCAAGGCTTTAATATAACATTTGCTTCAAAATCGAATCAGAAACTTATATATTATATGAAATAAAGTAAAACGGAACTTGGAAGTTTTTGTTAACAAGTTCCTCATTTCTCGTACAGATTGCGAAAGGTTTACAGTTCATGCATAATCGAATAAATCCGTTTGTATCGTCTTTCATTCTGTTTCCCTATTGGGTTTCAAGCATCTGTGAGCACACGGCGTGTACCCAGCGTTGTTCATATATTTAGGTAGGTCCTTCTAAAATTTTAAGTTTTGGTACCCGCGTGTACCCTCAATTCCACCCCTGCATACGCGTAGTGGGAAATTGTGTTCTGGAAATCGACTCTTATCAGCAAAATACCACCGTATCGTCGTGTGTTACTTCCCGCTATTCCAAGGAATCAGTGTAGTCTTATCAAGTTCATGGACACTATACCGAATTTGGCACTTAAAGACTCTAGTCTTTTAACCGGATTTGATGGGTCCAGGGATGATGAAGTTAAACGAAAATTCTGTTCCTGCCAGAAACACAGTGATTTACATACTGTAGTTTAGTACTGTACTACGTGTTTAAAGAACAACGTCGTTAAACTAAACAGTTTTTCAAAGAGGCCTACTTCTATAATGAAAAGCACAGTGAAATAAACTGCTATTTTTTTTTATTTTTTTTTTCTGCTGCTTCGGGATTCGGTTAATCGCGATTTGGTTAAACTAGACTAGTGTACAATAAGGAATGTGTATACTATGTTTTGAATTTTTGTTGTGTAGTGGTGAATATTGTTCTGAGGTGGTGGCACAGGCTCGAGTCACGCAGGCTGCCCTGACAATTTTTCTGTTTTTTCCTCAATCTCAATCGTAGATGCAAAATAACCAGTTGTTTTTTTATGGATATTTTTATTACATAAAAAACCGGGTTTTAATAATTAACTGAAATTGACAATTTTTCCTTTCCATTAACCTCGATTCAGTTTGTGAATTATGCTCTTATATTCTGCAGTTGCAGCGGGAATTTCAACATAGGGAAGACACTGTCGTCATGCAGTATTTCACCTGTAATTTTAGTTTACTGTGTACCAATGATTGAGTCCTTGTCCTAATCGTCATGAACCAAAGAAAATGTATACACTTTAAGTGAGTAGCTCACCAGAAAGAGAAATTATAAAAGTGTGGGGAAAATTAACTTTCTTTCTCCTTCTCCAGCTCTTCAGGGCCCCGAAACGCTCCTTTGGTCGTTTAAACCTTGATTTATTCTAAATACATCATCGTTGGCAAAATAAATAAGAAAAATGTCGAATTTGGGGAATGTTATTGGCTTCCAATTGCATTACTAAGGTCTCCTGTGAAATCACAACTGCTCTCAATTGAAAGAATTCACAATTGCCTTCATGACTTATCCCAAAATTGTGGGTTCTATGGATATATACAACTTCATGAACTTCATGACTTGCAAAATAGCGTTGTTCGGTATTTCGTAAATATAAATTCATTTTAACGCGTTTTGGAGCAACCTCTGGCTGAGTGCCAGGAGTAATGTAATGAACAATGCTTGTCACGTGCTAAGGCCCAGAGCTACACAATTTTGGCTACTACACATGCCAGCAATTTTTGGATTTTTACGGTTGAAAATTGTTAGAAACTTTGCAAAACGTACTTTAGGATAATCTAAAGCAATGATCTCCAACAACAGATGATCCAATATACGGTTTCTTGTGAACGAGATAACTGCCGTAATTTTCAAGGGATTGAAACTAAATTTGGAACAAAAATTGGCTGTATAAATATCTTGGATGAGTTCGTTAGCTAGAATAATTGGATGAAAAATTTCAAAGTGGCGGCCGCTTGAACTTTTAAAAAATTCATAATTTCCACAGTTATTAACCGATCGGAACCAAATTTGGTCCCAAAATGAGTATTTAATTTCTGTTAGTCGAGTATTTAGTTTCTGCTAGTCGAGTGTAAAAATCACAACGATCCATAAAGATAAGATAAAATGAATTTTATGGGCGGTAACAGCACTATGGCTTGCGCCCGTCCCGATACGGGGGAAGCCCCTTATCTTGGTCATGTCAAAATTTAGCTGTTTATTAATTAAAATAATAAAAAAATAAAATAAATGATGAAGATGTAAAAGGTCTTCACAGTCAGCCTACTGGTGTAAATGGCCAGTATAACGAGGAAGCCTGTAAATGGGCCTTCACAAGATAAAACATAATACACTATAAAACTTAACAGCTAAGGAGCATAATCATATAAAATAAACGGAAATCATAAAACTCTCTGCAAAAACAAGTAAAAATATTACCGTTTAAGTTTATATCTCGGTTTTCCTTTCCTTCCCACGAGGTTAAAATCCATATCCATCAGGTGGGCCTCAATCATGTCTGAAGCCAAAGATGAACTTGATTGATCGATAGTATGTGCAGCAGACTCTTCCTGAGCTAATTGAGCAGCCAAAACGTTCGTCAAAGTAGTAATGCTTGTAGCGAGAGGCGAAGTTCGAGCTAATTTGGAGACTTTATAAGGACTAAAAGTAGTCTTAACCCGTGGAGTTCTAGAACTCCGCACAGGTGTTTTTTGTCTCAGACTCTGTGTCAGCATATTGCGAGAAGTCTCTGATCCTTTGGGAGGCTTCGGAGGGTCTACATGCACATCAGACTCGGTTTGTGTTGGTACATTAACTGTCTGGGTACCAACCGAGACAGTTTTAACTGGTATCCTGGCTACAACATGTGAAAACGCACCAGAGGGAAGGGTGCGCTGAGACTCTCTTAATCGACATTTAGCATCACTAGCGGATATTTTCTCTAATGCCATCAGCTCTCGAATTCGTTTTTCCTCCTGAAAAATAGGACAGTCACGCGACCAGGCCGTGTGCTCACCCTTACAATTAACACACTGAGGTTTCAGTGACTTACAAGGATCCGCACCACGGCTACTGGTTACGCAAATTGCGCATACAGCAGAGGTCACGTTACATGACGTGCTGGTGTGTCCATAATGTTGACATTTAAAACAGTGGAGCGGACTTAGTATATAAGGACGGACAGGCAAGCGATAGAAAGCTGCCTTCACGTCCTTAGGAAGCTGAGGCATGGCAAATGTCAAAATTAATGATCCTGTGGGTTGTAGTTGGCCAGTCTTCCTGTTGTTGATGCGTTTAACATTCACTACGCCTTGACTGGCGAGTTCTCTTTTAATCTCCTCTTCAGGAACATCTTGAAGATTCCAACAAGTTATTACGCCCTGTCTAAAATTCAGTTGGCGGTGTGGCTCAACTACAACTTCAAGAGTTCCATCACATAATAACAAAATAGTGGCCGTTCAAACTTCTAAAAAAATTCGTAACCTTTCCAATTATAAACAGATCGGAATGAAACTTCCTACATAAATAGGTATTTGCAATATCTCGGTTAATTGTGAACATCAATCAGCATGATCCAACAATAAACTTTCAAAATGGCGGCCGTTAACAATTTTCAAATAATTGTACTTGTTTTTTGCAACCCTGTGCCAAAAGGTGATATGGGAATTGTAATCGTATGTTTCTGGCGATGCTAATAATGAAAACATTTAATGAACAACAAGACCAACGGTAATAGACCTTTTATTAGTGTTGATTTTGGTGGCCATTAAGAGTCAGTTCTACAATCGACCGCTAAACTTCTAGTCAGAACTAATTTGAGGCCAACTCTCATTTTGCGTACTCTCATTGGCCAAAATCAGGCTTGACCTCAAGTTAGTGCTGACTAGAAGTTCAGCGGTCGATTGTAGAACTGACCGTAAGTGTTCTCATTTATATTAGTATCGCCGGATAACTGGTAATATTCAGATGACGAATAAAATCCGAATGGTTAAATAGATACCAGAAAATTTGTCATCTGGTTGTCCGGAAAGTTTGGCCATCCCAAGGAGACATCAATACTAGGATTTGGCTCGTTGTAGCTCGACTCGAACGAGTCGAGTTGAAAGGTTTCTCTTACGAGTCGAGTCGAGTTTAACGAAAACTCGACTCGAAGTCCCTTGTATCCATCCCTATTGGTGACAACATTAGCTTACAATATATAGGACAGGGAAAAGTATCCGAACATCGAAATAACTCGGAAAATTTCGTAATTTCCTTTAATTATTACTAAAAAAAGAACTTTTTAGAAACAGATTTTATTTAAAAAAGAAAACAAAAGTAAAAATTCATATTAAAAAGTAAAAATTTTGTTTTCAAGAAAATAACTTTTGAAAGTTGTTTATGCTTGCCTAAAAAGAAAAGCATTGGGCGCGGCAATTGAAGAATTTATAAAGCGATTGTATTCGAGAGAACGCCCCATGCTTTTCTTTTTAGTCATGCAGAAATATAATTTTCTTAAACATTTTTTTTATTTTTTCGTGCTTATATATAAATATCTGGTGTAGTAAAAAGTAATCCATTATTTTGCCAATAGATGGCTTCAGTGATCTGTAGCTCGCGTTGTATAAGTCCGATCGGGTTCAACGAGATGGCGTTCAAACGATGAGATTGCGTTCTACAAACACTGTTCAGATAGTTGTGATGAGTTGTCTCAGTGTTGTGTGAGCGCGCGTCAAAATGGACACTAGCAAAGAGAAAATACGCTATATTTTACAGTTTTTCTTCGATAAAGGCGAAAACGCAAGCCAGGCGGCTGCAAATGTGAATAGTGTTTATGGTCCTGATACTGTAACAGCCAATCACGCGCAATTTTGGTTTCGTCGATTCCGT